>CAKNXH010064330.1:0-13284 GCA_932178445.1 Andricus quercusramuli | reverse complement strand
TTTAACTTAAACAATTACATTAAATTACGATACATTACATACGATATTGTCGCACGCTTCTAATGATATTAACGCTATTAAAAATCGCAAACGCTGTGACGGGTTTCGAACCACCTAAGCTACGGTTAACGCGTTCTATGTCTAATAACTAAACCTCACGGCTAACCTAACAGTTAGAATATCGAGAAAAAAATCTCGGCTATAAAGTTAAAGTACAAGTACGTCAGGGCCGTACAAAAAAATATCTGGTCCCCGTTTCATCGAAATTTGTTATTGTAACATTTTATTAATCAGCGGGCTTATAAATTTTTAGGAGGTAAATAAAAACATTGAATAATTTTTTATTTGAAATTTTCTAACCTTGAAACTTTAAATTATTTAATTTTCAATACTTTAAACTTTTGCATGGTCTGCTTTTTAAAAATAATAGAACATTATGCGTGCTATGCGCGCACTAATTACCCTTTCTTTAGAAAAAGAACTCGGTTCATTTTCCAACATTTTTAAATAGATTTTACAGAAAATCTTATATTATTTGAGAACGTTGTACATGATTTACAGGAGTTTCCTTATTATAGCGAGGAAATTCCTCCAGTGAATTCAATATGAATGACAACTTTGTCCACTTACTTACAATTCTTTCTTTTGGTGGAAAATTAGTTTTTTTTATTGATATTAATTTTTTTTCCACTAAAAAGTCAACTCGATTTTGTTTTGAAATTTTTCTATAGAAATTTGATCTTTTTGGTAGAGAATTTATTTGTTTCCTTGAAAATTTAAATACTTCTACGAAAATTAAAGTTATTCTTATTCAGTTAAAAATTTATCTATTTTGTTGAAAGTTTGTTTTTTTTTGTAGGAAATTAACCTTTTTAGTTAAAATTCATGTATTTTATTTAATTTCTTTGGTGGAAACAATTTTTTTCTTATTGAAAATTAATTTTTTAAACAAAAAATTTAACTAAATTTCTTATCGAGATTCTTTTACATTCAAATTTAATCTTTTTAGTAAAACAATTCAGTTGTTCAGTTGAAAATTCATTTTATTTGCTTAAAAACTTATTTCTCTAACTAAAAATCAAACTATTCTATACTTGGTTAAAAATGTATGTTTTTAGTTGCAAATTCATTCATTTAGTTGAAATTTTATTTTTTTTCTGGTGATTTTCAACCTTTTTGGTTGAAGAGGCAACTATTGGGTTGAAAATTCCATTAAAAATGAAAAATGTTGATGGAAAATTTATATATTTTCTTAAAAACTATTCTTTTTTGGTAGAAAATTAATCTTCTTGTTTGAAATTTTCATTTCTAAAGTAGAAAATTATTTTTTATATTGAAAATTAACTTTTTTAGATGAAATTTAAAAAATTAATTTTTCCAACTAAAAATTTAAATATACTCAATTTTTCGATTCTTTTATAGCCATTACGTCTTTCGGTTGAAAATTTAACTATTCTGTTGAAAATTCATTTTATTTGTTCACAAACTTATTTCTCTCTCTGAAAATTAAACTATTCTATCCTTTGTTTAAAATTTATTTTTTAGTTGAAAATTTGTCTTTTTTTCATCGAAAATTCATCTTTTTGGTTGGAAATTTACCTGATTGGTGAAATGTTTTTTGTTTGTTTTTGTTTGGAAATGCACTATTTTAGTTGCAACTTTATTTCCTTTGTTGAAAATTGAACAAATTTGACTGAAAATATGTTTTTTTGTTGTTGTAAAAAATCATTTTTACAACGAAAAAGGTAGCTACTTCATTTTTACTAGAAAATTGATCTTTTCAAGTTGAAAATTCACTTATTTTGTTAGAAATTCAACCTTTTTTTTTAAACATTAGTCTTCGGGGATCTGCCGCCTCGAAGTTCGAAGTCAGTTGTCCAGTGTCGTTCGATATTTTTTCATCACCCGCATCTTTATACGTTAATTTTTAAATACATTCTACTTTTATTTAGTGACTTAATGAGTATTATCTACTCGGAGAACCGGATAGTCTATATATTTGAATATTTACTCAAATTCTACAATATAAACCGAAACTTAAAAATGTTAAAGTGTCTACGGGGGAATGGGCTTTAAACTTCAGCCCTGAGAATGTTGACGTCCCTAGCGACTCTCATTTTACCTCACTGTTGTGTAATTCCTCTCCTAATGAAAGTGAGAATCTCTTTAAAAATTCTGCAATCTATACTTTCTTCTAAGTGAATCTTTAATATCAGACAAAAGTAAACTTTATATCATTCATTTGATAAAAATTTACAATACTTCGCGTTATTTTATAATATACTGGTATTTAAATAATACAACCCTTATATCAATTATTACATATCAGAATTTTCACTTTTGGATTTGAGATTTTACATAACTCTTTTGTATTATTTATAGTTCTGTTTTGTATTAAATCCTAAAATAATTGTAAACTTTATCTAAATGCAGTAATGTCCTCCATTTACCTAACTAATTGGGTAAATTTTAATGAACAAATTTTCTCCGTGTAAAATTATACTTTTTTGGTAGAAAATTAATCTTCTTGATTGAAATTTTCATTTCTACAGTTGAAAATTATTTTTTAGATTGAAAATTAATTTTTTTAAATAAAAATTTAAAAATTAATTTTTTCAAGTAAAAAATTTAAATATACACCATTTTTCGAATTTGTTTTTATAGCCATTACATGTTTTCGGTTGAAAATTTAACTATTTTGTTGAAAATTAATTTATTTTGCTTACAAACTTACTTCTCTAACTAAAAATTAAACTATTCTATTCTTTGTTTAAAATGTATGTTTTTAGTTGAAAATTTGTCTTTTTTTTATAGAAAATTCATCTTTTTGGTTGGAAAGTTACTAACTGGTGAAATGTTTTTTTTTTTTGTTTGAAGATGCATTTTTTTTAGTTGAAAGTTAATTTCTTTTGTTGAAAATTGAACAAATTTTCTTTGAAAATATTTTTTTTTGTAAAAAATAATGTTTGCAACGAAAAAGGTAGTTGCTTCATTTTTACTAGAAAATTGATCTTCAAGTTGGAAATTCACTTATTTTGTTACAAATATTTTCTCTTTTCTGAGAAATTCCATTATTTAGGTAGGAAATTCATATTTTTTCGTTATAAATTCAATCTTGTTTTCAAACATTACTGTTCGGGGATCTCGCCTCGAAGTTCGAAGTCAGTTGTCCAGTGCCGTCCAATGTTTTTTTTTCATCACCCGCATATTTATACGTCAATTTTTAAGTGCATTCCACTTCTATTTAGTGACTTGATAAGTATTATCTACCGAGAGAAAAGGTTAGTCTATATATTTGAATATTTTCTTAAATTCTACAATATAGACCGAAACTTAAAAATGTTAAAGTGTCTACGGGAGACTTGGCTTTAAACTTCAGCCCTGAGAATTTTGACGTTCCTAGCGACACCTTACTGTTGTGTAATTCTTCTCCTAATGAGAGCAAAAATCTCTTTAAAAATTCTGCAATCCATACTTTCTTTTAATTGAATCGTTAATATCACACAAAAGTAAACTTTATATCATTAATTTGATAAAAATTTACAATACTTTGCGTTATTTTATAATATACTGGTATGAAAATAATATAACCCTTATATCAATTATTACATATCAGAATTTTCACTTTTGGACTTGAGTTCTTACATAAATCTTTTGTATTATTTATAGTTCTGTTTTGTATTAAATCCTAAAATAATTGTAAACTTTATCTAAATGCAGTAATGTCTTCCATTTACCTAACTAATTGGGTAAATTTTAATGAACAAATTTTCTTCGTATATGTTATAAAGATAGTCTTTCCACTTTTCGAAGCGTAGAATTTTTAAACACTTCATGTCACGCATGAAATTAAATATTTTAACGCTACCCATAAGAATCTACTTTTTTATTTATAAATAATCCATACTGCATCTCTAAGTCAAGGCTTTTCAACATTTTGATTTATTCAATAGTCAGAATCTCTTGTAAAGAGCACTCGGTAATGTCGAATTCATTTTTCTTTTATTACTAAATGGATTCAACGAAGCCATAAATATACTAGGATATTCTGACTTCGGCCTTCAGTAATCCTGAAATGTAGGAGCGAGCGAATCGATCGTTGGAGGTATTTGAGCTTTTCAGCAATATTTGTTTGATGTTGACTTTTCACGTATAGTATTATATCAGTGAAAAAGATTTTTTGGCACACGTTTTCAATCTTTCGCATCTCTCTAAATGACCTGTCAAGTGTACATTCAGGGTGGACGTAGATCTGGGAAAACCTGAAAATCAGGGAAAAGTCCGGGGATTTTATTGGTCAGAGAAAGTCAGGGATTTTGAAATTTTGTTGCAAAAGCCAGGGAATTTCTATAAGATGCACTTTAAATAATTGTCAAGGAAAATTAATGAAAAACTTGAACTTTTAAGTTGAAGTTTTTTTATTCCGTTTATAAAACATTCTATGATGAAAATGTTACAAGATTAAGATTCTGGTCTTTGAATAATAATGACCAGGGATAATGAAACATCAGTCAGGGACGTTTACATCTTTAGTTAGCAATATTATTATTAGTTGAAAATTCAACTATTTTCTTTTTAAAATCATACTTTTTCTTAGAAAAATTCATCTTTCTGGGTTAAAAATTCAACTATTTTGGTAGACGTTTGTTTTTTTTGTTGTTAAAAATTCGTATTTTGGTATTGAAAAATGAACTGAAATTTTCCTTAGTAGAAGATTCAACTGTTTTGTTGAAAATTCATGTATTTGGTTGAATTGAACTGTTTTTAATTAAAAATCAAAATCTTTTTTTGTTGAAGTGTCTATAATAGTGCATCATTCGCCAAAAATTCATCTTTTTTGTAGAAAATTGATCTACTTGATTGAACGTTAAACCACTTTGTTAAAAATTCATTATTTGTTGAAGATTCGTAATTTTAGTTGAAAATACCCTTGCGAAGTACTATGGGTGTATTTACTATGGGTATATTTATTTGTGCTCATATTATGAGCACTTTGCTTCTTCATAGATGGAGATTTTTCTCTAAAAAAATAACAAAATTGACAATTGCGCTATTTTTTAAGTTTATGCTTCTGTCTTACTGAAAATCTTTTTTTTCTTCATAAAATCAGAGAGATCATCAAAAGTTCAATCAACGTGTTCTGTTATAACGATATCTTTTTAACTTACGGTAGTGCTATATTGTCTCGAAAATGCAAGGTACTACATCATATAAAGTCCTGTTGTATTGTCAATATTAAAAAAGTTTTCCTCATATAAAAAAGGTCAACAATATAGTTTGAAAAATTATAAATGCGTGTAGCTAGATCATAGGAGGTCGTGAAAGATTGTTCAGGAGGTCAATCGATGCGTCTCGAAAACGCGAACAAATGCACAATATACAGTCCTGTTGTATTTCTAATATTTAGAAAATTCGTCTGATATAAACAAGATAACCAATATATTTTGAAAATTTTTAAATAGGAATTGCTGGATCATAGGAGGACATGAAACGTTTCTTCAATAGGTCATTCGACGCGTTTCGAAGACGCGAACAGATTTATTAGATATAATACTGTAGTATTCCTAATATCAAGAAATTTTTTCTTATACATATAAACAAAACAAACCATTATTTTAAACTTCATAAATTGGTACTAGTAGGACATGTGAAGTTCCACAACAGGTCGATCGATGCGTCACGAAGACACGAACAAATACATCAGATGTAGTGTCGTTGTATTTTCAACATCAACAAAGTTTTTCTTATATAAAAATGTTTAAAAATTTTGTTTTTAAATTCCTAAGCGCAAAAAAATGACTTCGTTAAAATTTCCTGAGCATTGCTCTTTTGCTTTATTTGAAAAGTCGTTTTATTTTAGTTGAAAATTACTTTTGAAACTGAAAATTGAACTTTTCCGCATTTGTTGAAATTTTATCTTTTTTATTGTAAAATTCAACTTTTTTTATCATGTCTTTTGTTGCAAATTCAACTCTTGCGTTGAAAATGTATCCACTTTTGCTGAAAATTCGTTTTTTGTTTTGTTAAAATATCAACTGTCTTTCTGACTTGAAAATTTAACTATTTGGTTGAAAATGCAAATGATTTTGGTTTTAATTTAATCTTTTTGATTAAAAGTGCGACCATTTGATTAAAACTTCATCTTTTTCAGTCGAAAAGTCAACTTTTGTGTTAAACATTCATCTTTTTTTGTTGTTAAAAAGTAAACTATCTTCTAGAAAATTCAATTATTTGGTGGAAAATTAAACAACTTGGTTAAAAATGCAACTATTTTGTTGAAAACTCATTTCTTTTGCTTCAGAGTTCAAGTATTTGGTTAAATTCTTTATTTTGTGAGGAAAATTTAACTGTTTAGTGGAAAATTGTATTGCTTTATTCCGTTTATAAAAGATTCTATGTTAAATATGTTACAAGATTAAAATGCTGGTCTTTACATATAATTTGTCAGGAAAAATGGAAAAATTTGTCAGGGAAAAGTCAGGGAATTTTGGAAATGAAGCTTGTCAGCCACCCTGGTAAATTTTTTAAACTCAAAAATTGATCGAAATCATTTCAATTACACTGAAATTACAGTTATTGGATTTTGATCTTAGGATTAATGGAATTTAATTTTCAGCATCAGCGTTATTCGAGGTAACCATATTAGAAACTAATATTAGTTGATGGTATTAATATCAACTATATAAGCAAACATTGCAAGAACCCATTTCAATTTCAGTCACCCTCTTATGGCTTCGAAATAGGGAAACATTGTTGAAACTGAAACAGTTCCAAAGTGAGTATAAATATTAATTTACGTGCAGCCTAGAGTATCTTTGCATACGGTGAACACACTGGGCACACACTTCATCATTGGGGAGCGATAAAACACTGGCTAATCCATATTCGAGCTGGACAGTTTGGACTTCATCAATTTCAATTACCTGTTTGCAAAGCCACCTTCCTAATTCGCCGTACATCACACGTCTCTACTTCCTTTCAGTAATTACGAATTACTTTGCACGTATAATAAAGCGGATGAGCCTTTTATCAATATTTATTCGAGTTTTTTTAAGAAATCGAAATCATTATTAAAGCAGAGCTGTAACAGGGTGTCCAGTGGGGTGGGTCGAAAAAAATGGGGTTAGAAATCTGTAACAACAGGGCTAGCGAACCTAATACGGATCAGGGTTCTAAATTCGGATCGCTATTTTGTCCGTAAATTGATATAATTATAAAACCGAATTTTGAGGAATGTTTATTTAAACTAAGAAGAGAAATTTTGGATCCGAATTGTGGCAACCTATAGCACTAGCATGCAATAAAATAGTATATTTGTCAACGACTGCAGAAGGAGATTTTTAACGAATGTGAAGTTTGCAACGCGAGCCGAAGATACCGAGGTCCGGCTTGATTCCTTCACACATCAAAGGTAAATTAAAAAATTCAAATTTTTATTTCTTCAACTCTCAAAACTCATGTAAGTTATTGTTAAATCATGTGTTCAACTTTCTCGTGGATTTTTATTTTCACTTGGATTTTTACTTTGACTTCGATTTTTAACTTGTACCAGGTATGTTTTTTTTTCTGTTTTCCTTATTGACCTTCCGTTTTCTTCGCTGTTATCATATTCATTGCTTTATATAGATTTAAAAATTGAGGGCTTCCTTTTATGAGACAACCCTTCTCTTTCTTTTATTTAAATTTTGAAATTTCATTCTTTATTCTGTTTTATAATTATACTTTCTACATTATTTGTATGTTTTTTGCAGACTTAATAAATGTTTTTCTGACTGATAAGGTTCCAAAACAGTGACCGAAACGTTTCAAAAATAATTATCGAATATTTTATTTTGACCTTCATTTCCATGACTTGCTTCAAGATTTAATAAAATCGCATTTTGTCCACGACGTTGGTAAAAAATTATTTTCTAAATGTTTGTCAACTCTGACGTTTCTGGTCATGGCTGAGTGACGTATTATTTCCGTGAGTGACAAATCCCGTAATATTTCAGTAACTATTTTTTCCAATATGAGACTTTCACATGATGTTAAAAAAAGTATGAAGTTTCAGTAAATTAATAAGGTTTTTACGAAATTACCGTAGTTAAAAATGCAAAAGTTGTACAAAATAACGTTTTTTCCCTATCCTCAAACTACGCATAATATCTAATATTGTTAAAAAAAATGTTCCCTCAATTTTTTCTGCACAGACAAATATTTTTACGAAAAGTTATTTTATGATTAGTGTTCCTAATATAAAGAACATTATGTAAACATTTTATAACTTGCGATTAAAACTCGTAACAGATAAAAGTTTTGACGAATTGAAATCTTCAGTTTTGAAGTAAGTTGAGTATAAATAATAGTTTTTTGTACAAATATTTAATTTGAAAAGTAAATATAACTAATGTTTTGAAACAAAATATCTTGTAATACATTTAAGTTTGTTTTATTATAGCAGCCACTAGGGTGGTCCAAAAATGCATTGCAAATTTTTTTTTTCATCCTAGAGGGCAAGTCCCCCCGCCAAAAGTTTCCATTTCCGGAGAAAGAAAATCCCTATTTTTTTTTGAAATTTGAATATTAAGGCGTGCCACCGGGCACTTCAAAATCCCATTTAATTAACATGGGGAAATTTTGGATTTTCGAAAAATTGAACTCATACAGGGTTTGATCGAAACGTACCAAACATTCTAGGGATTGAAGAGGAGTACCTATGAAATAAAAGGATAAAAGGATAGTAATAGTTTGTCATAGTTTGGAGTACTTATTTTTTTTTAAACATTATGTAATTATTTAAACAATTACTTATTGTTTATTCTCAGAATTTCTGAAAATTGACCCAGAGATGTCCAGTTTTTTCTCAAATTGGTATCCTATGCTACTTTTTGTTAAATAATTATATAATTTTAATACATTTTTTATAATTTTATTAAATTTATATTTGTTTAAACAATTTTCATTCGCTTAAGCAGTTTTTTTTCGATAACTTCACAAAAATTAAATCAAATAAAATACATATAATTATTTTTCTGACTGTATAGTGTATAGAAAGAATATATCAACAATTTTGTAATTGTTTAAACGAATATAATTTGTTTAAACAATTATTTTCCCAACAATATATATATTTTTTTATCATATTTTCTGAATTAAACGAAATATTGAATGATTTCGAGGGGTAATAAATTTTACTAAAAACTTTATGTTATTGCTTATACAATTAATTATTGTTTTTTTTCTTTAAATTTTCTTCAAATTGAGCATGAATGGCTTACATCTTCTTTGGCGCATTATTAAATAAATCATGGAAGTCATAATAAAATTTAAATCATAAAAGTGTATTTATCATTGCTTTCTTCATATTTTTACAATCTTTATCATAATTATATTATAAAAAAGCACATTCACTAATGCAAATTATGATTCAAGTTTTAATAGATTGCTTTTTTCCATTTTCATACTCGTTATAAATATTAAAACGTGTCGCTGATTTTTGTTTTAGCTTCATACGATTATTTATAAAACATTCATGGATCATTTAAATCAAATAAAAATTGGTTAAACAATGACACGACATTTTTAACAGAATTTAGTACTCCTCGAAATCATCCAATATTATGTTTAATTCAGAAAATACGATTTGAAAAATATTTTTGAAAAAATAATTGTTTAAACAAATTATATTTGTTTGAACAATTAAATTTTTTTAACATATTCTTTCTATACACTATACAGTCAGCAAAATTTGAGAAAAAACTGGACATCTCTGGGTCAATTTTCAGAAATTTTGAGAATAAACAATAATAATTGTTTAAGTAATTGCATAATGTTTTTTAAAAAAATAACTACTAGAAACAATGACAAACTATTACATTTCAATCAGAAAATACGATTTTTACATTTTAAACAATACATTTGTTTAAACAATTAAAAATTGTTTAAAAAGTCATGGAAAATATTCAAATTTTCCATTAGTAAGTATTTCTATGAAAAAGACGACGGAAATTGCTGAAAAGTAACAATAATACGTGAAAATGTACTTTTTTGATTTTTGGGTCATATTTGGGGCGTTGTGGGGGGGGGGGGGGGGGTAAGGGTGAGTTGAAAATAAAAGTTATTAGTATCCTTTTATTTCATAGGTACTCCTCTTCAATCTCTAGAATGTTTGGCACGTTTCGATCACACCCTGTATAAGTTCAATTTTTCGAAAATCCAAAATTTTCTCATGTTAATTAAATAGGATTTTGAAGTGCCCGGTGGCACGTGTTAATATTCGAATTTCGAAAAAAAATAGGGATTTTCTTTCCCCGGAAATGGAAACTTTTGGCGGGGGGACTTGCCCTGTAGCTCGAAAAGCGTTTTTTGGACCACCCTAAGCCACATATATTCGAGACGATAGCAATACTTATGATTCAATTACAGATACTTTTTCAAATCATTTGTTTAATGGGCAGAAGAAAAAAGAACGATTGTTTAAAATTGTTTACTGATCCAAAAGAAGTAGCCTAGTAGTAGTAGCCTAAAAGTAGTGCATAGAGAAATATGAAATAGATTTCAAAAAAATATTAAATAGGTTTCAAAAAATCATTATCGCACGTTATGAAAGCAAGTCAAGAGAAGAAAATCGTTGCCTTTTTAAGGCCCTACAAGATTATCATAACAACTTTTCGGATTTTCTTGAAAAATCGAAAATTCAAATTTTTGTTTTATTCGTGAAAATTAATATTAAAAATAAACAAATTAAATTTTTGGTCAAACAACACAAGCTACGAAAAAAACAAATAGACAAAAATTGTTCACCCAAAAAAGATCTACAAATTTTTCATATTTATGTTTTTGATAGGATACGTAGTATATGTTTTCTTCGTGAAAAATAACATTACAAATATAAATATTAAATTTTTGGAAAAACGACGCGAGGTGCAAAAAAAAAACAAATAAAATAAAAAACAAAAGTTGTTCACTCAAACAAAATCTACAAAATTGTTATTAATCATATTTCGATAGGATGCGTATTTTTTGTTTAAATCGAAAAAAATAACATTGATAATAAACAAATTAGTTGTTTGGGAAAACGACACAAAGTGCAATACAATGTTAGTTAACATAATTGTTATTTTTATAGGATGCTCACTTTTTCTTATAATACAAACCAGACTACGAAAACACATCTGTTTCTATATCAATGCATATTATGAATTGTAATAATATAAATATATTTAAATGATGCATTTTTCGGTTTAACTGATAAAAATACTCGAAAAAAAAGTATGAAGTGGAAGGAATGGAAATGGGTAAATAGCAGAATTAAAAAAATGCTTCATGTTTCGTTCATCTCTTTTTTTATTTTTTCAACTCCTTAATTTATTTTGTCATTCAGAAGTTTGGAGTTATTTGAAATAATTTTTAATTTTAAAATGCACAAAATGACTCTGTGGTAAAAGGCTTTCTTTCCGTTTTTGATTTTTTTGACTTTTTGATATATTTCTAGCGTATTTTCATTGGGAGAAAACTATCAGATATCCAAAATATTTTTAGAGCTCATTGAGATATATATATTTTAAACACAGCTCAGTATTTAAGAAATGTATTGCATTTACATGGTTTATTTCCTGGAGATATCAAAATTTTTAGCGAATTTTTATTAGCAGAATGTTCTTAAATGTATCAGGTATGTAACAGGAATTATCTTTCGTGTGTGGCAGTATTATATGAAAATCGTTCAAGATTCATGTTAAATTAATTTAACCACAAAATATGAAGAATAAGAGTTGAAATCTTGGGTTTGATTATACAATGTGCATAATATACCTATATTTTTTATCCCTCTTTTTTAGAAACCCCCAATAAATTATCACAAAAATAATTTGTATAAGAAATTAATTTCTAAATTAAATTTGTACGGGAATTTGGAAGAAGTCTGCGAGAATTCTACGGGAAATATACGAGAATTTTATCGTAGGTCTCAGCTGGACACCCTGTGTAACTAAACTTACAGTAGCAGCGGTATATCTAAATTAGGTCAGAACTTGTTATACGTGTTCTTTGTGGCCCAAACAAAATTTTTTTATCGGGCGCTAACATTAAAATAATTAAGATAAATATTTTTTTTATAATGATGAGTTATTTCTCATTCTTTTGAAATCGGATAAAAATTCAAAACGTTTAAAATCAAAACAATGCCGATTGAGCAATAGAAGTAATTTTATTATTCTTCAACTTTTTACACTATAAATGTGTATCAGTTATAATTTTCACTACTTTTATTGAATGACTAAATTATATTTATAAATCTGTTATTTTTAATTTATTTCATTCATAATGCCTCTAATCTCGAATTTTGTGATTCGAAACGATTCTAAATTTAAATTCTTAAATTTAAACTTGAGCAATTTGGAATTGTTTTCTCCCATTGAATTCTTAAAATTGTTAAAAATTATATTTTAAATTGTTTAGTATTAAACTTTTGAAAGTGAAAAATTACTTAACATTCAAATTTTTTTATTCAGTTTATTATTTTTATTAGCTTTTAAATGTATTCATTTTTGAATGTTTAAAATAAAAAAATGTGCAATTTTTGTACTGAACTCGGTTGTATTCACTTGGAGTAGTTTGCAGTACCGTACAAAACGTAATTGTTGATATTTTATCAGAAATAAAAAAAATCCTCTGAAAGTGACGTATAAAATCTTACTTGTGGGGGAAAAAGTTACCGCAATTTTTTTTTTCATCAAGACTTGATTTGAACCCGGAACCAGAGAAAAAATGGGTTTCACTTTAATGAATATTTCGAGCGAAGTAGATTTGATATGTTTGAAAATAAAATGACGAAAGCTCGACAGGAGAATCAGTCGTGCAATCTCTTTTTAATGACTGACAGTTCTCGCGAAGTTGTAAAATGTCGGAGTGAGCATAAAATGGATAATAAACAACAAAGGGTCAACTCTGATGATGATCTCTGCAGACTAGAATCACATTTCAGAGGAAACCGATTTTAAAAGATTTAATTGAATCTGGGCTAAAATTGTAAAGTTAAATAGATTTTTATTTAATATACTGAGACTGGAATTGTGTAGCAAAAAAAGATTTAATTAGATTTTGAAAAATCTAATACTTCCAAGACTCAACAGTTCTAATTCTAAGATTGCAAAAATAGATCACGTAAATTTTGCTAAGCAAGAACACTTGAAACTGGTTTTATCATTTTTCATTTAGGCATTAGTACTACAACATTCTGTAATATTCGAATCTTCATATTAGGAACTTGAATCCCTCTACATTAATTTAATTTTCATTGAT
>CAKNXH010064325.1:0-10383 GCA_932178445.1 Andricus quercusramuli | reverse complement strand
GAATTCATGAATATAAAACGCATTTTGAATTTTACGTAAAATAGCTTCAAGGTTACATTTTTTTTTTCATTTGCCCTTGAAGTTACATCGCAAAAACGTTTTCTGCTTAGGTATTAACCTTCATAATAATAATCCTCGGCTATATGAGGTGCGAGCTGCGAACAAATTTCCAGTGTATTACCAGATTCACCGTGCTCAGCTTCTGGAACATTCTCGAAGCTCATGATGACGTCACAGAATATTGCGCAATTGTACAAGCCGAATTCATGTCAAGACACGTTCAAGTTTATTACGAGAAAAACAAGGATGATTTATTGCTTTCTGGAAAAAATTTCTTTCGTCAACACCTTCCAAGGTTATTGTATTGACACATTAGATTTTGCGCTGCAAAAATATATATTCCGAACGTGTCGATTATAATTTAGAACGTTCTGGCAATATTTTCAAGGTTATAACGAGAAAAACAAGGATGATTCATAGCTTCCTCACAGATAAAACGTTCTAGAATATTCCTGATGGCATCATCAAAAATATTCTACGCAATTTCTGGAAAGTATTTCTTCCGTCAGCAGCTTCAAGGGTATTGTAATGATGCACCACATTTTGCGTTGCAATAATTATATCCCGAACGTGTCGATTACAGTGTAGAACGTTCTAGAACATTTTTGCATCATATAATGCAAAAGTCTTTTGAAATTTGGTAGAGGGAGTAAGCGCCTATAAAAGGAGGCCAGATCTTCTCTTTCATCAGTTTATTGTCAGATGTCAGATTGTGAAGAAGAAGAAAAGCGACAAGAGCTGAAAAATCGTGTAAACGTATTCCTACAGAGAATTCGAGAACTAAAACAAGTAATACAAGTGCGAATAGATTCACAAACTTTAACGAGAAACTTTAGTACTTTGAATATTGCAAAAAGTGGAACGGTGAAAAAAAATGGATTACTCCAAACTAAATAAAGTTGCCATCAATAACAATTTCCTTCCAACGAAGAAGCTCAAGGACCTAGAGCTGAACAAAGACTATGAAATTACAAGCATCAGGAAAGTCACAACACAGTTTGGAGTGCGATTCATTGTCACGGTAGAAGACAAATTCACCCTTTTTCTACCAGCGAGGATGACCAATCTGCTGAGTGAAGATGAAAATCTGCTGCTGGGAATGCAAAAGTCTGGTGAAGATGGTGATCTCTGCATGCGGTATTTGGGTGGATGCTACAATTCCGTCGAATTTGTAAAGAAAAATATATAAAGTTAAGAGTCTTCAACTATCACTCAGTATCTGAAAGCAATCAACATCATCATCATGCCTCATACGCCTCGAAATCAAATGTTACATGCAACTACATACAATCTGAATTCATCATTCACAAAGCAAATTATCATTGGTGCTAATTTTAAAAAAGACGGAAATCTCGCCTCATCTGTGAAACTGTTAGCCAGTCATCCACGTGCAAGTATAACCCTGAATCCTGAAGACTGGAAATTATTTAAAAGTTACTTCAAACTCATTTCACTGTTCTTTGATGGCCAAGAGAAGCAGCAATGCATCGACTGTGGAAATTTCCATATACATATGACTACATCTTTTGGAGATTATATAGTGGCTTTGGAGCAAATTCAAGATACTCGAAAATATTATCCATTTGTACTACAAGAAACAACGTTTGCTGTTCTCCAGGAAGTCAGTGCTTGTATCGACCGGTATCTTCTGGAGCAGAGTCTTATGCCGTTTCAACGCACAAAGGATGTCATCATTGAAACCATCGCTGAAGGTGTTTGGTGCAATGTGAAATCGCCTTGTGTGAAAAGTGTAAAATCTTATATACAAAAAAATTATGCAAGTTTAAAAAATAAGGCAATGAAAAAACTTATATTTAATAATCTCATGCGATTTGAAATTCTGTTTCTTGAAATGATTACTTTTTACAATCAAAATGTGTGTGAAGAAGTGATTGAAAAATTACCAGAACTCAGACGTGTGAACGGTACTTTTGTACATTAAAACTTGTCATGTATTTTATTAGTATGAGAATTTGAATAAAAGTATAATTTAATCCAAATTCGCCTTTTTCATTTAATAGATTAAGGGTAGATAGATGAGTAAGTAAAAAGATATATGTTTGATAATAATCAATTTTATTCAGAAAAACCGTAATATTAATACAAAGATACTTACAAACTAGACTTATCTATCCAGCTATTGTGAGAGTCGTCAAACCCTAACCATTTTACAAACAGCTCATTTCCACGTTTTTTCAGTACTTTTTCCACAAGATAAATGTCTGGATGTCTAACTTTGCCAAGTTCTTGTTCATAAAAACTACCTGCAATAGCTTTATCTCGATAATCTTTAAGCATATACGTCACTGGTTCAGTATTCTTAACATGACTTATGGTAAATATTTCAGTTGTCCAATTCGGTGTGTAGCCTTTCTCAAAAACATGCTTAAATTTACTTATACGAACTTTATCTCCAACTTTAAATTTAGCTTTCTCAACTGCTTGTTTCACATTGAAATTTTTGTATACATTGAACAACAATTTTTTCTCAGTTTGTTTAGTAACATCTTTTGGTTTCATTCTAATAGTCTGATGTTTGGTATCGTTCTAAGAAAAAATTAAATCTTTCAAAATATCTATCCACTTATAATTACCCTGCAAGCTAAATTGCATCCACATTTTATTTTTCAAGGTACGATTAAATCGCTCGCAAATTGATGCTTTTAAATTGCTAAATGTCGAGTACAAATTTATCTTATATCGCTTCATAAGCTTCTCAAAATGCGAGTTGTAAAATTCTTTACCTCTATCAACATGTAAATTTTTTGATACGCGTCCTTTATCAAGTACAGATTTCATGGCTGCAGCTACATCATCACCCTTCTTGGATTTAACGGGAACAGCCCAAGCAAATTTTGAAAATATGTCAATTACAGTTAAGATGTACTTGTATCCTTTGTTTACTCTCTCGTACGGTTGCATTTCAACAAGATCAGCTTGCCAGGTCTCATCAATTCCACGGATGTCAAAATGTCGACGTTGGTAATTCCTTCTAGCTGGCTTGTGCAGCTCCTTCACCAACTGCTGCTTCTCAACGTCCATTTTTGAGTCCATTCAGTCTGTTGTCTACTTGACTAATGAGCTCTGAATTTCGATACACCAGTTTTTGAATTGATTCAGCATCAATTTTCGCATTTTTGAAAAGTTTATCTGTGGAATTTTCCAAAGTCTCAATCATCATATTATTATTGACTACATCAGTTCGCAAGGAAGCTATAACATCGTAGATAGTCTGAAGTTCACGCTGTATCATATGTTGCATCATATTCAGATTAACAGCATCATTCTGCTCTTGTGCATCAGCCACTTTACACAGCCTTTTATTATTCATGTCATAATCTCCTTCAGATGTGACTTTGAAGCCAATTCCAGGAGTACCACGACTTGTACTCCCTGCTCGCTTGGAATGACGCCCGAATACATCGATGCTCATCTTGTAAATGATTAAAATCTGGGCAAAACACTCATTAATATATAAATCCAGCTTCTCGCAGCTCTTCAATAATTGATATAATTTCGTTTGTGTGACTTGGATTTCCAGCTGCTTGAGACGCCAGCAGTAAGCGTAATCGATCTACCAATTCATTCGGGTCATCCCAGTAAATGTAGTCCATCAGACTACCCTGTCTAGCAATCATGTGTTGCGGGATCATACCTTTACCTGATGATGATTTTCGGCTTTTACTTCGCCTATTTGTATTTTTTGATGGAGATGTGGGAATTAATTTCTTTATAAAATTTTTATATTTAAAGGATTGATTGTCACGAATTTCGTTATCTGGTTTATAATTCTTTTTATACGCGTTTGTTGCAATGATAATTTGCCTATAATTTTCATGACCATTGGGGGTTATATAGGACTCTTCGGGAACTTTTTTAAATAAAAGTTCAAGCAAGCCTTTACTTTTGGGAAAATTCAAATTACCCACATGAATATAGTTCTGACTGAAACTTATCGGAGAATCTCCAATCCTTAATCTATCTCTCGTTAATTTTCTCACTCCATACACATTATCGAGTTCTCTGCTTCTTTCACCCAACAATATGAGATACTTGTTTGCATCATCATCAACAATCCATGAAGATGTAGGCGTTTCTGAGTTATTTTCCTCTTCACTACGAGCCTATTCCAATAAGTTTTCGAACTTGGGAACTGTATGAATATCCTCTACTTCCAACTACTTCAAACCACGTTTGGACAGTAAAAACCTCAACACAATTGGAAAAACCGAGATTTGTCATACTTGGATTTCAAACAAACAGAAAAAATAATACTACTAGAAGTTCTAGCAACTTTGATCATTGCAATCTGACTAATCTCAAACTACTTTTAAATGATCAGTGCTATCCTTATAGTAATTTGAATCTTGATATTAATCGAAATCAGTACGCTCTTCTCTATGAAATGTACACAAACTTTCAAGCTAATTACTATGGTAAAGAACCGCAACCATTGCTATCGAGAGGGGAATTTATACAGTATGCACCTCTAGTTGTTATTGACTGCTCTAAACAAAATGAGTCTCTGAAATACGGACCAGTTGATGTTCGTTTAGAATTTCAAACTAGTGACAATTTTCCTGCTCAAACGTCAGCATATTGCTTAATTTTACATGATCGTATAATTGAGTATAAACCAATAAGTGGTGGAGTGAAAAAGTTGGTATAAAACTGTTGTAACCACATGGAGATAGTTTAGTTGCAATCAAGATGGACTACATTGTGGATATGCAGGGCTTCAAGTTACCAGACAATAAATTTGTCTTGAAAGAATTGGCTATATTACCATTCTTTGATGCTACAGGTATAAAGCCATATTCTTTTCTCTTTCAACCACCCTGCAAGTGGAAAAACATTCCACCAAAGTATAAGTCTATAAACATTTGGACAGAGCGCAATCATCATGGAATACCTTGGAATTCTGGTGATTTACCGTATTCTCAAGTGCCTGTAATTCTCGAGAATTTTTCAGCAGAGGCAACAAAAATTTTTGTAAAAGGCTTGGAAAAAAAGAATTGGTTGCAACAATTTGCAGAAATATCGTGTGAAATTGTTGATATGCTTGATTTGGAATGTCCCTCGCTAAAGGAATTGCGTGAAATGTTTAGAATTAATTATATTAAATGTACACATCATATGTATGAAAATTACTCTAATTGCGCAATTGAAAATGTAATTTTATTGGAAAACTGGATGACTATAGAACATGAATATTTTATTACTTGTTTTAATTTATAGAGATAAGAAAAAAAATATTTTTCCATATACTTAATTTATAGTCTACTTATTTTTTAATTATAATGTACTGATATTTTAGAAATAAATAAAAGAAAATGAAAATGAAATTTGTGTTTTATTTTAGTTCCTTGTTCTTATAATAATAAGTGCGAATAGTAGATAAGCGAATCGTGAGTCAGCGAACATCATTGGCATTGTGGCTTGAAGAAACATCATCCTTCGGTATTGAGAGATTACGTCTGGTGGATCAGGTTGCAATAAATGAAAAACACCAATTTATATTCAACTTATTTTTTCTTCTCTCCTCTTTATTTTCAGAGACTTTTCACTTACAGTGTAGCTATCTTACGATCTAAAAATTGATTAAACACTCATTCCTCTGCTTACATGTCATTCGTATAACTCACACATACACACACGCTTCACTCTGTCGCGTGAGGTCATCCGCGACTAGAGACCTGATAACGTACACGTTCCAGTAGCTTCGGGATTGGTGTCTTTAAGGAACCATGATCGTAGCTTCCGGAGCCTACAACTTCTCATAATAATAATAATCCACAATCTTAATTCAATATATGTACTGTATACAAATACTATAACTATATACATGAGATTAATTATATGCAAACACTATAGACATGAGAATAATTATATACAAATACTATATACATGAGCTTAATTATATACATTATCAACTTCCATGGGTTTGTAAATTCTTTTGGCATATCCCCATGGAAGTGTATCTATCGTTCCAGGAATAAGCACTCTTTTATCGTCGTGCCAGCTTAGTGCAATTTTTTTCTGTTTAATAGTGTGCACTTCGTGTTTTCTACTGCGGATCAAATTTTGGTACGCTGTTACATTTTCATATTTAAGGAGACACTTTTTATAATCATTAAATGTAATTTTCCTCAACGCAGACCCTTTCACACCTTTAGCTTTCTTTTTCTCACACCTTTCATTCCAGATTTTGTATACATATGATTTCGCTCTCAAACCAACAAACTCTGTTATAATTTTTCCACTGCACTCATCTTTCATTAGTCCTAATACTTTTTTATTTTTTAGCGGTATTCCGTAAACATTATCTGGAGGATAATCTGATGTGTCAAATTTATGAATATCCCGCTTAATGAAATCATAAATGTTTGGAACGGTGAAATGGTAGATGAGACTATCAGTGTCGGTGTAAAGCAATTTTGCGCGATTTCCAAAATTTGGTAAAATGTAGTTGTAATGAAAGTCGTAGGTAATTATTTTGGAGAGATCGAGAACAGCAAATCCCACATAAATTGGTTTATTGAATTTAACCTTAAGTCTTTTTGATTCAATAATAACCATATCTTCATCGAATATGACACAGCTATGAAAAGTTGGCTTGGAAATCAGAGCTTTTGCACCGTACCTTCCATCCCATTTTGTTATCAATCTCACTTCTCTATATTTTCTAACATTCTCCATTGTTTTGCCAAAGACAGAATTGTTCATCAGCTTGTAGAAATTTTTCTCAAAATCATTGCTAGACATTTTTCGTTTCTCTGTATTTAGGTCAATGTACTCTTTTAGCCAAGGTTTTTGCTCAAACTTTAGAATTCGATGAATTTTCGTTACCTTCAGCCCCAAACTCAAATACTTTTTCAAATTTCTATAGTGGACTACGTAATTCTTCTTTGACAATACACTCGTTATCAGTTTTGGTATTTTACATGAGGAATTAGGCGGTACAAAGTGCTCTGGAGCCAAAGGCAAATCTCTGTGAAGATCATGCAATTCTGCAGGATATTCCAAGTCTACCTCTAAAATGTAACCTATTGGTGAATCGTCTGGAATACTTTGTACATTGATATCTTGATCAAGTACCCATTCGAAACCACCAAAAGGTAAACATTCGCTCATTGCTGCACCATACTGGTTGTTGATATCAAAATATGAGATATATGATTCAGGTTCGCTTGGATTAAAATCTGGTCCCATGAATCGGTTATTCGCTTTGGCATATCTGTTTGAGCACTGCGATACACCACCACGAATACCCCTCTCAATTAGAAGAATCATTTCAGGATCTGTTAATAATTCAAGTTCAATTCCGATTAATTTGAGCATCGCATCAAAAGCAAGTCCTGGAGCTGTATAGTAATGTAAGGGATCGAGATTGTAGGTTGAAAAGCAATTTTTTCTGAAATTTTCAAAAATATCAGCCGAAAGCAAAACGTCGGTTTCCAAGTATAAATCAGAGTATTCTCCCAAAGTTTGTATATGGAACGTTTCCCAAACATTGCATGCATGTTGGTAATCTTCGTCGGAAATTTCGTCATTATTTAATTTTAAATAAAATGCGCTTTTAGGTGGTAACTGATGATCATTTAATTTTTCCCAATCATTAATATAGTCGTAAGGAAATACTCCTTTTCTGACTAATAATTGAAATTCTTCCGTATTATTGCAATGCTTGAGAGTAATTTTTTTATCATCATTTGCCAGATAAGAAGATAATTTTTCAAGGCTACTCGGCATGAAACGAAACGAATCTATAAACCGAAGATTTACTTTTGTACCGGCAACATATTTCGTGAACGAGATGTATTTCTCTTTGTTGATGGGTAATAATTTAACCTCACCCTCAAACTGCTTAGCTAATGCTTTGATGAAAAAGTGTGAATCATATCCTGACAAATTGTGGAAAACTACTGGTACAGTGTGTGAGTCCTTGTAATTCACATTGCAGCCCTGATGACTTGCACCACGAAACTTACCTGCAAAGTGACAATGGTCGTGATGCCTTACGTCATCTTGTTGAAATGGTTGTTCGCAAATGTGGCAGTTTTGAGCAGACCTAAACTCTGCTTCTTGCTCAGGACTGAGTTTCTCCATTGGTACAATGCATGTTAATTCAGAATCAATATTTTCGGCAATTTCTTTTAATTCATTCACGAACCACTCTATACAATCTTTTCCGCGATAAATTTGAAATTTTGAACGAGAGTCGTCAAAGCTGCAATGTAAATATAATGCAACACTGTATGGAACATGCTTTTGATACGGCCCTATATTGAAAGGATTTTCAGCAACTTCCATTAACAGACATTCAATGTCAGCATAAACGGAGAATGGAACCTTCTCTTTGAATCTATAATTTCGGAATTTCAAAAATCTTTCTTTTTCATTGGGTAAAATCATTCTACATTGATTCACATTTTCACAATCTAATTTGTGATTCTGTAATGATTTTTCTAATTTGAAGTGACATAGGCACCTGTCACAAAAGTAAGTACGGCACTTAGAATTCGTTATCTAAGATTTTACTAATCGGGATAAGTTTTTAATCAAAGCGAAGTGATAAATTGGATTACTGTCTTTTGATTCGCTTTCATTGAAACATTCAGTGTTAAGATTTGTATTTTCAATCATCAAAAGGTGTATTGTAGGACGGCTAGACTTTTCCTTGCTCAGATAGAGCGGTACAATTTCACCTTTTTTATGTTTGCTATCATCTCCTACGCCATAAACATTTATGCACAACTCATTCATTTTTTCAAATTTTGGAATATCTTCAAGAGTTATGTGAAACGAGATTCCATCATATTTCAGTTCTGAGTTATAATGTGGGTAGGAATTGACTAGATTTCTGTTAGTGGTGACAGGATGAATAGCGGCCATTATCGACCACAGAAAACAATAGACATCATTATTCTAAATATTTATAACAGCCTTTTTATCTCTGATATATTTTGGCATATCAATGAATGTCGATATACCCGAATTTATTGGTAAATATTTATTAAAATTTACTATCAGGTTTATAATTTCACTAAGTGCCCATCCCGAATCCGTTTCCTGTAATTCTTCTACTTTTACTAAAATTTGACCTAAAACATTTTCATCGTACCACGCACTGATGTCAGTTGATGGAAGGATTCTACTATGTTCAGTATTTATGTATTTAATTTCTTCTACCGTTTCACCGTTCACTATTTCTTTAAATTTTCCGGCAAAAGAAACGTTTACTTTCAAACCCTCATATTGTTTCAAAATATTTTTTATTCGTTGAACGATCATTGACTTTGTGTCCTCCAGAAAATGTTTAAGGTCCTTATGTCTTAAATTCACTACACATCCGGTTCTTATCCTACTCTTAAACGCTGTTTCTAACTCTTCCCACTGTATTCTATCTGTTTTTCTATTTGAATTTCCCACCCCTTTTCCCATTTTTCTCATTACTTTCAATTTAGTTTTTAACGCTTTTAAAATTCCTACTGTTGATTGAACATGCATTTTTTGACCTACAGACAATTCTAAATACTTTAACATGTTATTTAATATTTTGATATTCTGCCTACCAAATTTGATCCACTTGTTGATTTTATTGATTTTTTTATTCTCAGTTAGCATGATGTATGCCTGGTCCATGATGGAGATGAGTTTCCTGCTTTGTTCAGGCTCCATTTTTTTTTGTTCTGTCAGGCACGAGTTCACTACAAAACTTTGATGCTCACTTGGTGGCTGAGAATCAACTGGAAAATTTTTTGGCGTGAAACGACTTTTTAATACATAATATTCCACTGAATAGAAACTTTAACCTAGAGGGCACACTCACCTCCCACAATCACCTCCTTTTCTAATTTCCTGTTCACAAATGTCAATTGCAAAGCTCTTCCAGCAGTCTTGGTATTTATAGTGTGGATAAAAACAGGAAAAAAATTCCTATGAAACAACCTTTCTTTTTAAAAACTCACAACATTTCACTGAATTTTTCACTTTAAATCCAAACAAACACTAACCTTTTTTTAACAGGCAACCTTTTAAATGCGACTCTCAGATAAACTGTCAGAAAGTATGTTGAGGATAAAAGAAGTATCGATTTATGAAATCACTGCACTGAATCTGGCAATACACTGGAAATTTGTTTGCAGCTCGCGCCTCATATAGCTGAGGATTATTATTATTATTATTATTATTATTATTATTATGAAGGTTAATACCTAAGCAGAAAACGTTTTTGCGATGTAACTTCAAGGGCAAATGAAAAAAAATAACCTTAAAGCTATTTTACGTAAAATTCAAAATGCGTTTTATATTCATGAATTC
>CAKNXH010064324.1:0-17970 GCA_932178445.1 Andricus quercusramuli | reverse complement strand
TGAAAATCTTATACATTTGGTAGATTTCCAATGGAAGTTAGTACGAGGGGGTTTTTTGGGCGCACAGCACGAATCGGAGGAAAAATAAAAAAATGTTACTGAAATTTAGAAAATTGTATTAATTTGGTAGTTATCCATAAGATTCAGTACGAGGGGTTTTCGGGGCACATAACAGAAATTTGGGGTAACAATTCCACAATTCAAAAAAAGGCTTAGCAGAAGGGGAGTTTCCAGAGCACAGAAAAGGAATTTGGAGTCCACATTCAAGAGTTGAAAAATTTGAATGAAGTTTCAAACATGTAGATAACTTGTTAGGTTTCCATTAAAGTTAGTACAAGGGGGGTTTTCGTGTCACGGAAAATGAATTTGGAGTCAAAATTAAAAAATTCATGAAAATCAACTTAAAATTTTTTTATTGCATTACATATTACATTATTTAATTTCTATGATAGTAAGTGCGAGGGGTTTCGGGGCATAGAAAAAGAATCTGGGGTCAAAATTCCAAAATTTGACTTAGAATAGTAAAATGTTATTGAATTGATAGATTTTCATGAAAAAAGGAAAGGAGAGGATTTTAGAGTCTCATAATACGAATTTTGTTTCAAAATTCAAGAATTTAAAATAGCAACCTAAGTTTTCCAAATCCTATATCATTGGTAGATTTCCATGAAAGTCAGCAAGAGGTGGGGGTTTAAGTAAGAGAATACGAGTTTGAGATTAGAATTGAAAAAGTTAAAACAAATTTTGAAAATTTTATTTAATTGGTGAATTTTCATCAAAGTCTGTAAGAGAACGTTTTTTGAGTCACAAGAAAGGAATCGCGGCCCAAAATTCAAAAAGCTGGCATATATTTTGAAAATGTTATTAATCTGGTATATTTCTGTGAAAGCCAAAACGAGGGTTTTTTTCGGGGTAAAGATTTGTATTTTGAGACTTGAAAAACTCCTTTGTTTTAGGATTAATGAAAATCTGCCGATTAATATCATTTTCAAAATTTTAGGTTAACATTATGTGTTCTATGACTTGATAATCCCCCTTGTACTCGACTTTCATGGAAATCTACCAGTTTAATTATATTTCCTAGATTTAAGTCCACTTTTGGAATTTCCTAATTTTTGCCCCAAATTTGTATACTGTGATTTAGAAAGCCTTCTCTTACTGACTTGCATAGAAACTCACTAATTTAATAAATATTTCAAAATTTAGGCTTCCTTTTAAAATGTTTAGATTTTTACCTCAAATTTGTGTTGTCTCAAAAATCCCCCTTGTATTCACTTTCATAAAAATCCACTCATTTTCTAAATTCAAGTCGCTTTTTTAACTTTGAACTCAAATTCGTATTTTGAGACCTCCTTTTTGACTTGCATGGAAATCTATAGATTCAGTCCAATTTTCCAATTACTGTTAAAAGTTAAACGATTTCAACGTTTAAAATTGAACTTTTGTTAACTCAAAAGCCCAAGTAGGTAAACAAATTTAATCATTCGATTAAAACTTTATAAACTATTTTCAATTTTTGAATGATTTTCAATTAATAGATTTATAATTAAATGCTGTTCTTCAATTTCCAATCCTATTCAAATTCTTTAAGGTCTAAAATATTAAGTTAAGTAATTTAAAAAGAGAAAATTTTTTTAATATCAAGCAATATTTTTCTGTTCATTAAAAATGAGCAATTATAAATCATATATTCAGAAATAAACAGTTTAAAATTGAAGTCTTCGAAATAGAAAGCCTTGAATCAATGGAATTTCAGAGTGCTAAATTTCAACTTTGAACTTTAAACTTTCAATTATTTTATTTAAAAAAATTTTAATTTTCAAGTGAAAGTGTTGAATTTTGATTATATATGAGAATCAAGCGATTATTAATCTGAAACGACATTAAATTAAAATAATTTAACCGAACAGGATTCATGTATAAAAAACTTTTGAATTTCACAATCCTAATTTTCAATGAAACGGAAGATATATTAGTATTCAATTTTTTTCAGAATTGGAAGATAAACTTTTTTTGAAAATTCGTATTGAGTTGAAGGCGGGAAAAGTGGATATTTTTAACATTGGAAGAGACCAATTTTGTCTTCTCAACATTTTTATTGAGTGGACGGGGAAAATTTAGGATTTTTGATATTCAGATGAAAAGTGAAACTTTATTTTTAATTTTGTACTTGATTGGAAGAAGAATCAGTTTTAATTGAGATCGCTGAAAATGATAGCGTGTATTTACATGTTTTAACTAAAAATATTTAAATTGTTGAGTTTATAAAAGTTCCGTTTTTTAAATTTGGTGGATTATAGGCATTTAATTTCAAATTTTCAAATTAGAAGTGTTAAAAGCTTCAATTTTTCACGCGTAATAATAATGCGTTCCAATTAAAAATTCGAAACTAAAAACTGTTTAGGCTTCGATGGTAAAAATATACAATTCGAAAGAGTTTCTACTTAA
The DNA here is from genome assembly GCA_932178445.1 of Andricus quercusramuli. Lineage (NCBI taxonomy): Eukaryota > Metazoa > Arthropoda > Insecta > Hymenoptera > Cynipidae > Andricus > Andricus quercusramuli. The sequence goes on along the minus strand of CAKNXH010064324.1, from coordinate 15,522 downwards.
AATGCTTTAATTTTCTGTTGAGTTTTGATTACTGCAAATGAAAAATTTTTAATTTTTAGAAGTTGGTGGACTGGGAAACGGCTGGGAATTTTTTTTTCCATTTTAGTTAGAATATTTATGACAATTGAACAAAATGCTAATGAAATGCACGCATTATTAATGCGATGTTTGAAAGAAAAATGCGAAAATTAGATTTCATGAAAAAAATTCTCCTGGTCACAAATGTTATTTAGCCGGCATGACACATACAAGATATTTTCCTTATAATAGTATAAGTTAAAAAAAAAAATTCCAAAAAATATAAGTGTGGGTTTCTTGAGAAAATCGACTTTTAACATTTTCATAAAAATCGCCGCCATCCTAAATATCTCAATTAGGTTAAAAGTTATATAAGTTCAAAAAAAAATTTGAGATTTCGTTGAAAAGCAAAGAAAAAAATTAAAATACGCATGACTTCGTAAAAAATTGTTTTCGCAATTCCTAAAAATACGTATCGCCTAATTTCCTATGAAAAAAACACATATTTTGTCCTCGAAATATTGCGACTTCAAGCGTAGAGCCTGCCCGATTTGAAATGGATTCGGTCAATAATTTTTCCACGGGAGAAAATAAAAAATAAATTCTTCGCTATACAAAAATCCTTTAACAAATTTAACTAACGAAGATGTCATGAATTTTTAGAAAATATCACTGAGAACTAAAGTCTGTAAATCCATAGTTTCTTGCACATAATATACACGCGATTTTTGTCTGGCCGTCAGCGTAAATAACTGATAAAGTAGCAATTTACTAAATCCTTTATCATGAGTGTACCTTATCTTATTTCACCGAGCTTATAAATTATAAAATGTTTACAATTTTGATGACATTAAAGGAAAAAAATCTATTCGAGTAATTAGATTCCCTCTTCATGAGATACTTTTACCAACCAGTTTTTTTCTAAATATTTCGAAAAAATGAATCCGAACGATTTGAAAGATTTTAGGATATTTTCAAAACTTAGAAGGAATTTTTAAGAGTTTTGAGAATTTTTAAGGGATTTCAGAAGATTTTAAGATTTTTTGGGAATTCTTGAAGATATATAATAATAATTTATAGGACTTATGAGGTTTTTAGGTATTCTAAAAGACATCACGTGATCTTATAATATTTACGAGGATTTCAATTATTTCGGGGGATTTGAAAGCTCTCCAGGTATTTTATTAAATTTTCTAGGATTTCAGGAAACATCAAATTTTATAGAATTTCCATGGATTTTTGAATGTTATAATGGATTTCAAAGAAATTAGTCATAATAAGTGAGAGATTCCGTAGACAGGATTTTCAAATATTTTTTGCAATTCATTTGAATTTCAATTCTTCTGAATGCACTAGATTCTATAAAATTTAATAGATTTTTCAAGTTCGTGTTTAAATCATCCTGAAGCGTTTCAAACTCAACCTGAATTTTTCGGAATTTCATTAAATTCTTCTGAATCCCCTTGAATTTTTAAAAATTAATTTCTAACTCACGGAATTTAGTGGGCTTTTTCATCTTCTCGAATTGTTTTCAGGTCATTTCATTTTTTTAATTGCCCTTAATTTTGATGATTTTTATCGAACTAGGATATAATCAGAATAAGCTTTAATTTTTTGGTTTAATGTTAAAAAAAACACATTTTCAAGGTATTTCCGGATCAAAGTAGAATCCAATTCGACTATTTCAATTTGATCAAAATTTTATACTAGATTCCATTTGCCATTTTTCTGTATTTTTATTGCATTATTTACAGTTAAATAATAGATCTGAAAACATCTTTTCTCTCCTCTTTACATCTTGATCATGCAATACAAATTCAAAATTTGACACTTTAAGAGGTTGGTCCCAGAATTTTTCTCTTATATAACAATTTGAATAAGGTTTCAAGATTTTCGCTATTCGCGAATAGCGACAAAAAAAAACTTTTTTGGTTCAAAGTTTAACTATAATTAGTTGAAAATGGATATACTTTTTTTTATTATTCATTTTTCCGGTTAATGATTCATTATCTTAGTTTCAAAACTTTTTTTTTGTTCAATATTTAACTATTTTGATAATAATAAATTAAATTTAAAATTTAAAGATTTTTCGGGTTTCAATCGTGTGCGAAACTATGAAGGTTGCCGACGTTTCGTGAACATTGCAGTTCACTTCTTCAGGGCTGACCTGAAACTGAAGTTTCAGGTTATGTTGTTCTTATATATGTATTCTCTACTACTGATTGTGTGAAATGTTTTAGCCTAACTTTACTCTCATGTTCCTTTACACGTTGACTTACCGCCCTCCCGGTTTCTCCAATATAGACTTTACCACAAGAACAAGGGATTTGATATACTCCCGGATCACTGAAAGGTTCCTTTTTATCTTCAGGGTTGTTTAGAAGTTGTCCTATTTTTGCAGGTGGTTTAAATATAGTTTGGATGTTGTGTTTGTTGAGAATTCTTCCTATTTGTTCCGAGATACCTTGAATGTAGGGTAGGATGGTGGTTGTTTTTTTCTCTCTTTCTTTAGTAGGTTGTGTTGACTTATTTTCTTGAGTGTATTTTCTTATTGCTTTATTAATTTGTTTGTTTGTGTAATCGTTTTGTATTAGGATTTGTTTAACATTTTGTAATTCCTTTTGTAAGTTATCTTTATCTGATATGGAGACAGCTCTGTATACAAGGGAATTGATGACCGATTGCTTTCGAGATGGGTGGTGGTGGGAGGAGGCATGCAGGTATCTGTTTGTATGCGTGGGTTTTCTGTAAACTTCATGTCCTAATGTGTTATCAGATCTTTTATAAACTAGTGCGTCCAAGAAAGGTAATTTTCCGTTTTGTTAAATTTCCATAGTGAACTTGATATTAGGGTGTATTTGATTGATGAAATCGAAAAATTTGTTTAGTTCGTCTAGTCCGTGTCTCCAGATGACAAAAGTGTCGTCAAGGTAACGGCACCAGAATTCCGGTTTAAGCTTGGATTTGTTAAAGATTTTAGTTTCTAAATTTTCCATAAAAATGTTGGCTATTACAGGTGAGATTGGAGATCCCATTGCTGCTCCTGAGGTATGTTCGTAGAATTGGTTATTGAAAGAGAAATAGGTATTAGTCAGACAGTGTTCTATTAAAGGTGTGAGATTGGAGGGGAAGTTTGCAAATGATTTAATAATATCGATTGTATCAGAGATTGGTACTTTTGTAAAGAGAGATACTACGTCGAAACTTACTAGGATGTCTTGGGGTTGAATGTGAATTTGTTGTATTTTTCTGATGAAATCAAAAGAGTTTTGGATGTGTGTGATAGAGTTTCCTGTGAAAGGCTTAAGTTTTTTGGCGAGAAAGCGTGCTAGGTTGTAAGTTGGAGAGTTTATTGCGCTGACGATCGGTCTGAGTGGGATGTTGTTTTTGTGAATTTTTGGAAGTCCGTAAAGTTTTGGAGAGATAGGATTAGTAGGTTTTAATTTAGATATTGTATCGCTGTCAAGATTTGAGTCTTTTAGGAGGCTTCGTGTTTTTCTGGTTATTGTTTTTGTGGGGTCTTTTTTAAGCTTTTTATATGTATCGTAAGTAAGAAGGTCCATGATTTTGTTGTTATAGTCTTCTTTATTCATAATTACTGTTGTGTTGCCTTTGTCTGCGGGTAATATTATGATGTCTTTATTCTGATTGAGTTCTTTAATAGCTGTTTTTTCTTGTTTTGTTAAGTTTGAGGAAGGAAGTTGGGCTTCGCGTAAAATGTTGGCTGTCCTACGTCGTATGTCATTTGCTTTTTCGGGTGGAAGGGTGTATATTGTGGATTCCGAATTACTGATGATTTCTTCTTTTGGGATTTTGGAGGGGGCGACTGCAAAATTATGTCCTTTAGATAAGGCTGAAATCATTTCGTTGCTGAGATGATGGTTAGAGATGTTTTTTACTGTATTAGTTAATGGTGCGTGCTTTACTGGAAGTAATTTGTCAAATTTTATTTTTTGTTTCTCAGTGCAAAAATCTTTAATCCGTTGGGATTGATCAAATGATATACGGTCCAATGTGGACCAAATGTCAAATCTGAGAGTGTTTGATAGAAAAAGATGAAGTTTTAATAGTTTTTTGGAGGTGGTATGCAAGTCAAATTTGGTATGTTGTATCCTTTCTTTTAAGAGAAGCAAACTTGTTTTATGTAGAATTGATTTGGATTTAGATGCTCCCAAATGGTTTTTTAACTGTAAGAATTTCGGGACGATGTTATTGTCCCTACACCGTTTTAAGAAAGCTAAAGATGTTAGTAGTTTAGCTTGAGAAGACCTGAGCTTACTAAAAGTGTTAGTTTTAGTAAGGAAACTCTCCCCGTAGAGTTCTTCAATAATAGATTTGATACTTTCACGATGATTCATTATAATAAATTAAATTTAAAATTTAAAGATTTTTCGGGTTTCAATCGTATGCGAAACTATGAATGTTGCCGACGTTTCGTGAACATTGCAGTTCACTTCTTCAGGGCTGACCTGAAACTGAAGTTTCAGGTTATGTTGTTCTTATATATGTATTCTCTACGATGCCTGTGATTGGCCAGAGTGCTCCATATTATGTTCAACATACTTGGCTGAAAGTCTTAACAAAATACATCAATTTTGTCATTTAAGGTATAGAATATTCATCTCCTAATTCATCTTTTTTTGTTGAAAAATTAAATTTTAGGTTGAAAATTCCTTTGAAAATTCAAAATCTGGTATTTTTTCGATAGAAAATCAATCTATTTTGATAGAAAAATCATGCTTTTAGTTGAAAATTCATTTCTTTGGTTGGAAATTAGTTTTTCATTGAAAATCAATTCTGTTACTGAAAATTTCACTATTTCATTTTTTGTTGAAAATGTATCTTTTTTGATAGAAATTAAGTCTTATTGTTTGCAAATTCATCTGTTTGGTTAAAAATTTGAGTATTTCATTGAAAATTCATATATTTTGATGAAAGTTTATCTTTTTTTTTTGTAACAAAATTTATCTTTTGGGTTAAAAATTTCATATTTTTGATTGAAGATTCATAATTTTAGTTACGAATTCATTTCTTTGATTACAAACTAAACTATTTCCTTGGAAATTCGTTTCTTTTTTTTAATGACGTTTTTTTGGCTACAAATGTAGCTATTCTATTTTTTTCAAATTATTTTTTTTCAGTTGAATACTCAACTCTTCTTATCAAAATTTCTCTTTTTAGATTGAAAATTAGTCTGTTTTGTTAAAAATTGAAATAATTTGTTACAATTTTTTGTTTTTCATATGAAGCAACCATCTTTTATATCAAAGATTGATCACTTTGGTTGAAAATTTAACTAATTTTGTTGCAAATTCAATTTTTCTTCACTGAAAATGAATTTTTTTAGCTGGAAATAAAATTCTAAAAATTCTAAAATTCATAAAATTCTGTATGACAGTTGTCACTAAAAGTATTTAGAATATATTTAGAAACAATACTTTTCGTTGCATTCATATTAGGTCAGGGAAAATGAAAAAATTGTCAGTGAAAAGTCAGGGAATTTTGAAATTTGAATTTTGTAACAACCCTGATATTGCGAATTTGATTACTCAATACCGATAAATTTGGATTTTAAAATGTTTGGTTAATTTAATTTCATTATCAAAAAATGGGATTACTAGTAAACTTAGTGATTAAATGGCAAATAAATCATTTAAAAAGTTCAGCATTTTCAGGCTTCGAACACGAACTTCATCTTGGTCGTAACCAAATGCCAAGCCTCAAAACAGCGATTTTTGAAAAAATTTTATTTCTTCAAGAGATATTCATCGCCAAAAGCATGTCGACTTTAAAGTGAAATTTTGTTATATCACAGGATCAAAAAGTAAAAAAAAGAGGTTCAGTTTTAGATTAAAGAAGCAAAAATTAACCTTAGGGGGTTTGTTTTGCCTTTTAAAAAAAATTATTTCAATTTAAATAATGCACTTCAAATATTGAAGAATGATCATTTTCCACATGTTCTAAAAATAGAACTTGTCATTAATACTTGACAATAAAGCTACGTTTGCAGATGTCAAATACAAAAATTTTAATTCTGGCGAAGACTCTGATAAGGTATTTAAACGATGAGGTTTGATTAATAGGTTATATTTTCAATTTCAACCAAATAAAGAATTCCCAATTTAAAATTAAATTTGATTCGTGCCCTGCAAAAAAAAAAAGATTCAATTGAGATCGATTGACTGCAGTCTCGAAATTGAAATCTTCAATCCAAAACTCTGTTGAAACGCAATTCAATTCGAAAATGGCGAATTGTGCTTAATGTCAAAAAGTACCCTTTGGTCCACATTTTTTATCCCATAGGGACTGTGAGGTTGTTTCTATAGATGTAATACTATCATACTTATATCCATAATTTTTTCGTGCAATGTTGTTCGAATTAAATAAAAAAACACTGTTTCAAAATATATTAGTATCTTCTGGTCAAATTGAAACTCAAATTGAAACTTGGAACAGGAAATTTAATATAATCCAAAATAATATTTCTTTCGCATGTTTTTACTATAACTTCCACTGCGCTTACAACAATATAGTTTAATTGGACAGTTTGTAAGATAAAGAAAGTTTCTTTCCCGTTTACACCATCATAGGTTTTTTTGTTATTTTGTCTTTAATTAAATAGTTAAATAAATGACTTTTTCGTCCCGGATAGACTCACCTATATTCCATTATAACGTATATTGTCCACACAAAAATTATGTTTGTAAATTTGGTAAATTCTGGATTTAAAAATAAAATAAAGATTGATGTGAAACATACAATTTTTCCTGCAAATATACGTTATAATGGAATTTACGTGAATTAAATTATAAAATGTCATGTCTAAGGTAAGACTGATTCACATTGCCCTTCTCAAGAGTTCAGTGAGAGTCAGTCCGGGACGAAACACAAAAAATCTAATTTTTATTATAGAACATTTTTTTTTCATTGCTGGACGAAAGCTAATATTATTAACCCTAATGCCAATTACAAAATCTTATTTATAATAATGATACTTAAGTCAAGTAAAAAAGATGCTTTCCAAAAACCAGCAAACATGTTTATTTTGTTATTTTCAAAAGATTTCTCGCGCGCACTTTTTCGTTGCGCGATTTCCAAATGAGGAATTTCAATTCTGAAAATATATTTTCAAAGAAAAGCTTTGAATTATGAATGATTCTTCAATAATGAAGATAACAATTCTGTTCTTTTTGACCAAATGTTTTAAAAATGACAAAAGGATTCTATTCATAACACCTTGCCCATATTAAATGATGTTATAGGTATCAACAAATTTTCTCCACCATCAATTTAGTGAATCAAAATTTCCAAATAAGTAATTTTAATTTAATAATAAAATTTATTCATGAATCTTTCTAAACATTATTGATAACAAAATTTTAATTGCGAATGTTTTTTAATATTTGGAGATGATTCTGTTCTTAACATTTTGCTACCATAATATATAATTCGTAAACTTTTTCAAACTTTCAAAGAGATGAGAAAAATGAAATTACACATTTTTTCAATTGATTTAGGTTATATTTTGGAAGATTAATTTTATGCTTTGAAAATTCAAAAATTTCGGAAAAGAATCTGGAAGATTTTAAGACGTTTTTAATTTGAAGAGGATTTACAAAAATTGTAGAAAAACTTTGAATTATTTCGAAAGATATTTAAAGTTTCTAAAGTTTTGAAAAGATTGAAAAACAATTCAAAATCTGTAGGACTATAAAGGAAAAATTTTTTATTTCGCTAGATTACAAAATTGTAGAAAAAATTCATATGAGTTTGAGACATATTCAGAAGTTTCAAAAAGATACAAAAATAATTTTAAGCATAAAAAAATTTTAACAAGTTTTAATTTTAATTTTAACAAGAACAAAATATAGCTTTTTTAAGATTTCAAAAAAAAATATAAGTTTTCAAAGAAATTTTAAAGGTTTTAGGAGAATAAAAAAAATTTTAAGGTTTTTGGAGAAATTATAGATTTTTTTTTTAGATTTTGAAATAAAATTTTGAAGTTTTTTTCACGATCTTGAAAGGTTTCATGATAATAAAAACAGCTTTCAAGATTTTTGAAATTTCTGATTCCCTGGGATTATTTCAAGTTATTCTTTATTTGCAAAAATTCATTTTAAGAGAATGATGGAGAAAATTTTGAATATTACAAAAAAAAAAAAAAAAAAAAATTGATTAGCATTTCGAACTCGAAAGTTCATTGCCTCACTACCCGATTCGGGTAGTGTTTCTAGGTGGATAAATACTACCGTGTGGGTCCACCACACCCACGACGGGTCAACAACACGCAGTATTCCCCGAACGGTCACCCATCCAAGTACTAACCGCGCCCAACACTGCTTAACTTCAGTGATCTAACGGGAACTGGTGTTTTCAGCGTGGTATCGCCGTTGAATTACAAAATATTTCAAAAATCTAAAATACGAAATTGGAAGATTTTAAGACAACTTTGGGAGTAACTGTCAGGAAAGATATTTAGGGATTTTAGAAATCTTGAAAACATTACAAATATTTTGAAACTTTAAAAGATTTCCGAAAATTTTTTAAATATTTTTAAATTCTTTCCAAGCATCAAAAAGTCCTGAATATCTTTTGAACTGACACAAATTTTTCATAAAATTTTGTGAAATCCTGTGAAAAAATTTCTTGGAAATTTACTAGATACTTTTTGACTTTTCTGAAATCTTTAAAAATATTTTTGAATTTCCTCGAGATACCGAAGAAAACTATCTGTATATAAGTTTAAAGCGAAATAATAAAAAAAGAACCTTAAAATAGATTTAGTTTTTTCGAAATTTTTATCTTTTATCAAACATTATTTTTTCCCTCAAACTATAATTTTGCCTAAAATTTGTTGTATTCCTAGACTGAAAAATCTCTTTGTTGAAAATTCGCCTTTTTTTCAAATTCATCTTTTTTGGTAAAAATTTCATCTGTTTGTATTAAAACTACAGCTAATTCGTTTAAAAAAAAACTCAATTTTTCTTGTTGGAAATTCATCTACTTGGTTAAAAGTTAAACTGCTTTGTTGAAATTTCGCTTGCTTTGTTCAAGATTCATAATTTTAGTTGAAAGTCCGTTTTTTTAGTAAAAAATTAATCATGTTTTTATACAATTCACGTATTTGGTTGAAAATTAAACTATTTGGTTGCCAATTAACTTTTTTGTTGAAAATTCATATTGTAGGCTTGACCAATTCAACTGTTTTGTAGAAATTCGTCTCTTCTTAAAATATTTAATCTTTTTGGTTAAAAATACAACTTGTATTTATTATATTTGAGGTTTAATAATGAATTCCGCTGCTAACTTTCAATATTTGTTCACAACTTTTGTTAACTTACTTTATTATAGTTAAGATGGCGAAATATTTCATTGTTCTTGCAAATACAGAACGGACATTATCTGCTTTGATAAGAGAATAAACCTTTATTTTATTAAATATAAAAAAATTTTTGCGTATACACCAGATATTAAGATTTCAAGAATTTCACAAAATTCAAAAGATTTTAGCAGATATCTTTGGGTTTTGAGAGGTTTTTGAAAATTTCAACTGTTTCGAAATATTTCAAGGGATTGCAAATAATATCTAGCCATGACGTAAAGAATTTTGAAAATTTACAAAAACTTTCACGGAATAACTATGAATCCTAATCGATTTGAGAATATTTTAAGGGATTTTGAGAGATTTATAAAGATTAAAAGCGTTTTCATTGGGTTTAAAAAATATTTCAAGGCAAATATCGTGAAACTTTTGAAAGTTTCGATGAATTTCAAAGCATTTTCAGGTAGTGAAAAGTATTGAAAAAGGTTTTAGTATTTTTATTTTTTATCATTATGTAGAAGAAAATCCATAAACCTTTTTTAGAATTTTTGAAATTATTACTTTCCTAAAATTATTCAACATTTTCTTCCAATCTAAATTTTAATCGGCTTTCAGTGATATGTATGCCTACTTTTATTCAATTATAAGATTACATACAAGCAGAAATTAGAAGCAAATAAATAAATTATTAAGTTAATCTGGGATTTTATACGTAATAAGATGATTTCTGATTAAAACAAAATTTCTTTGAATGAAAAAAATTATTTTGAAGAAACGGTTTCTTTAATTTAAAACAAAAGCTTTTCTGTATCTTTCTCCCGTTTTAATTTTCAAAAATGATCCATTTTTAATATATTTACAGTTGAAAATTCGCCAACTTGTTTAATTTTCAATGTTTATAGATGAAAATCATGAAATTTCGAACATCTTTTTGAAATATGTTTATCTTGAAGATTTACAATTGACAATTCTTCAATTTTAAAGATGTATAAATCCAAATTCTTAAATTTGGATGTTCCTCAAGTTCAAAATTCAAGACCTTTTTAATCTTAAATCTTGCAAATTTAAGAAATTTTAAAAGTAAATGATCAAAATTGCAGAATTTTTAATTCGAAAACTCAAAACTTGCTGAAGATCAAATTTCTAAAAAAAGAATGACAGTGTTGATGTATTTTTCAGAAATTAATATTATTTGTACATGTGCGCTTGTATAAAAAAAGAGACGATAATTCAGATGTCTTGGGTAAATAAATTCATTCAATAATAATTAATACTCTCAATATATATTTTACATTTATGATATAATGATATAATATAATATATTAATCAATAATTATAAATAATTAGTGGAGTTTCCAAATAATTTCAAGTTTCTCACGTATAGATAATTTATTTATAATTTGACGTTAGTAGAGAAGATACGAAAAAAAGATAACTGCAGTTATGATTTATGAATAAGCTAAAGAACGAAAAATTCCTGTTTTTTTATAATTCCGTTTTTGCATTGGTTTGGATTGATTTTTCGGTTGAAAGTATATCAATTTTTCTCATAAAAGGATGACATCGCGTTTAGCATTAATTTGTGAAGCTTTCTAATCCGAATATTTTATTTTCATCATTCAAGTGAAAGAAAATAAAGCAACCATTCTTGATTTTTAATATTAATTGTAATAATAACATTATACAACTCCGTATGGATAAAAATTGCTCAAAAGTGGCTTTAAAATGCATTAGATAATTTTTTGCTTTTGTTCATCATGCCATATGCAGGTATAATAAAAACTATTTCATGTCAATCCCTTCTGAAAATATGGAGAGAGAATGTTTTCAAGTTTCATATATTATTGTGAATGTTTTTAATGTTTGTAAAATTATGGAAACGTTTCTTCAATGAATCAGGACATTTTTTGTCTTTTTTATCGAGAGAAGCAGTTTGTTTACATATGATAACAATAATTACAGTAAAATGTTCATATCTAGACTTGACAGAAAAATTCTTAAGTAATTTTAGTTAAGGAGTGAGCAAATAAGGGAAGGAGCAAATAAAGCAAAATTAAATCGATTAAGAGTTTAAAATATTTCTTTTTTTTCTGTTTTGAAACAGCAACTCTTTAATAAATTATTATGTTATCATTGTTAAAATTTCACTAATTTAGATTTCGTGAGTACACTTGAACGCAATTTTATTTTATCAAAAAAAGTGATTTTTTAAAAATTAAAATGATAAGATAACACAAATAATTTATTTAATTTTAACCAGTTACTTTATTTGATTTAAAAAATATATGTTTCAATTAAAAAAAATGATATTAAGCAAATTATTTCTCCATTTCAAAGAAGGATAAAATGTTATAATTTAAAGTCAAACCAATTTTTACTGTTTTTAAAGATACTTTAACATTGAATTAAAAAAAATAAGTTGAAAAACAATTTCTTCTTGTCTGGAATAATAGTTTTTCTATGATTTTAGGAATCGAAATAATATGACTGATGAGTTCGTTCTAAATAATGAACGTTACTTTTATTGAAGAAATTTTAAAACCTTCAAAACAAGTTTATTTCAACAAGGCTTTTTGCAATTGAATTTAGTGTTACTGTAGCTTCTCAAACACTTTTTGAAAAATGGATTAGTTCAGTAATTAATCGTTTGTTTCTCCAGGGAAAACATTCTCTACAAATTTACTGTTTCCAATTTTTAAAGTAAATTTTTCTATAGCTGAAATCGTTAAAACCATTTTTTGAAAGGAGCCACTTGAAAAGATAGTTAAGTAACAACTCAATAACAAATGCTATTGCTTGAGTCATTATTTTTCATAAGTTTTATTTTTTTTCATCATTTTTCTACTCATGTGAAAAAGGAAATTCTATATTTTTTTTCAAAATTTTTATTTTTATTGTATCCTCACGACACCCTAGATTTCCCATGTACCATACATGAGAAAACTCACTTTTCGGGGGATTTTGATAAAGTTATGTGGGTTTAAAAAGATATTGCGGGAGAGGTTTTGGACTTAGAGAACTTTCCAGCGAAGAATTCTATTTGTCAGTCAAATTCTTTTGATAATCAGGTCTCTGAGAAAAAAAGTTGTCTATGAATTGAAATGATATTATCAGTCATGCCCTACAAAGAAAAAACATTCTTTTTTAAAAAAGTTTAGATCTTATCAGAAATTATTATTTAAACAATATTTTTGGTTGCTGTATTTTTTTATTTACAAAATTCAAAAAAACAAACGAAAAATAGCATAAAAAAGAGAAAAATGAAATCTTTGGGGAAACAACGCAAGGTACGTGAAAAGATGAATCGACAAAAATTGTACATTCAAGAAAGATCTGCACGTTTGTGAGCAATCACTTTTTAATAGGATGCGTAGTTTTTTTTTAATCTTAGAAAGTAAAATTAAAAATAAAAGATTTAAATTTTGGGACAAACGATACAAGCTATAAGAATTCGTGATAAATAATTTTGTTAGAGAAGCGTAGTTTTGTGTTAATCTTAAAAAATAACATTGAAAATGAAAAAATTAAATTTTAGGAAAAACCACACAAGACACGAAAAATAATTAATAGACAAAAGTTGTTCAACCAAAAATGATCTACAAATTTATTATAAACTTTTGTTATACAAATTCTCATAGAACCACTTTACGCTAGGATGCGTAATTATGGTTCAAAACGTAAAAAATAACATTAAAAATAATCAAATTGAATATATAGAAAAACGACAGAGGTTACAAAAAAATGTTCAACAACAAAATTGTTTTTTATAGGATGCGCACTTCTTACAGTCTCATCAGAGCAGGTATTAGAATTGTGTGAAATTTGTGGAGGTCCACATTTTTTTTTTTTTAATTTTTATGGGGAAACCTTGGATATTTGTTCGAATCCACACAAAAATAAACCCATTTTTTTGGTTTCAAAAAAAATGTTAATTAAGGTGCCGCAAGCCCCATGAAGTTTAACATGTATTTCCCATAAGAAAAAAAGACGTTTTTGTAAATCTTATTCAGAATCTTCAATATTATCTCAATCGAATTGAAACTCAACATTTTTCTTCACAATTAGCCGTAGAATACGAATGAAATTCCACTTTTTAAATATCAACACCATAAGTCTGTTTTATAGGGTCCCAAAGAAACCCCATAAGTGAAAAAATGGGTTTTGCGATTTTTTCGCGGTAATTATGACTTTTTTGCGTTTTTTTCAGTGAAAAGTATTTCTGGCACATGAAAGACCATTTCATACCGATAATTACATGTTCATATAAATTGTTTAAACAATTTATTATTGTTTTCAGCAATTTTCTCATAGAATGGAGTTAGAAAGACGCGGGTTTTTCACAAATTTTCCATTTATTGTCCAATTTTCAATTAGAGGGAAGTGATAGTTCATGAATGTTGAAAAAAATGATCGTTTAAACAATTTAAAATTAGTGTTCATGATATTCTCTCAGAAAAATGCTACAAAAATGCAGTTTAACAAAAAATCACTATTAGTCAAATTTTCAATTAGGATAAGTTACATAATTAATTAGAGTCAAGAAAATTAATTGTTTAAACATTTATTATAATTATTAATAATATTATATTTGAATAATGCTAGAAAGTTGCGTTTTTTTTAATTTCTGGCTTTTTGTGCAATTTTTCTTTTGGAGTGAAGTAATAATGAATTCAAGTTGACAAAATAATTGTTTCAACAATTTATTATCATTGTTAATAAATTTCTCTTTGCTTAATTGGTAGAATGTTGCGGTTTTTTCTGAAATCTTCAACTGTTTGTCTATCTTTCATTAGGCGTGGCTTAATAATCAATTAGATTTAGCAAAAATAATTCACTGAAAACAACAATACCATTCGAAAAATCTTTGTTGTTGTGGTTGACTTATTATTTGTTCAAAAATGAAAAGGCAATGCAAAGTTGAAGACTTTAGAAAAAAAGCGCCACTTTCTAGCACTTATCTAAGAAAAGATAGTCTAAGAAAAAAAGAAATTAAATTTTTGGAAAAACGACACAAACCAGGAAAAAAATTAATACACACAAGTTGTTCACTCAGAAAAGTTTTTGTTTCAATCGTGAAAAATAGCATGAACAATAAAAGTTTTTTTTTAACGATAAAGTATTAGTTTTTCAAACAAATAAAAATTGTTCAAATATTTACAAAATATATTAAAGAAGGAATTACTATTCTTCAAATTCATCAACTGTATAACTCATCCCTAAAAATAATAACTTTTCACTATCTACAGACGAAAAAAATGGTGTAAACAAATAAAAATTGTTTAAACAATTGAAAATTGGTGATAAAATACTTGAAAACTTGTGAATTATTGGATAGAAATAATTAATTTTGAGAAAATTAAAAAAAAGGAGTCTTTAACATGAATCTTACATCAAACTTCTATTTTGCATTTTTTGGGACATTTACTGGCACAATACAAGGGGGTAGTTGGTGTCCAAACTAATGTTTATTCAATTGAAATTATTGCTCAAAGATTCATCAAGAGGTGACTGAACTTAAATTTGCGAAAAGTTGATAACAAGTATGTACTTCTTTTTTCAATTGTTTTCGGAAAACGAGCATTTCCCATTTAAAATCCCATTTTAATTTCAAAAGCCCAGGGGCACGGATCAGTGTTGCCCGATTTGAAAAAAGTCGCAAGTTCTTTTTCCGCAACATGAACACCCCCCGCCCCCCCCCCCGTTGATGACCAAAAATCGAAAGACAAGATTTTTTTGTATGAATATTTTTCATAGTGTATCCTAATTATTGATTAAATTAAATTCATTATTAAACATACATATCAAAATTCATCCTTATCTATTTCTGATTATAGAATTAAGTTTCCGCGCCGGCCTTTTTGCTAGCGCGAATGAATTTCAGATCGCACGACTGAAAATCATTCGAAAGGTAACATTCCTATCAGTTGTTCATTGTATCACTGAATATTTTGAATAGGGACACAATATTTAAGACCAATTTCACTTTTTTTAATTAATTGATTTATTTAATTGAAGTTAAAAACTAAATTCAGATATTCTTAAAATTCATATTCTTGTATTATTGTGTAGGAATTGATTTGTACTACATAGAAAGTGGCTACTTCCAATGTATTATATTTTAGTTCCCATTATTTTTTTCAGAGCCTAAAATGTTTTGAATTTCGAACCCCTCCCCCTTTCTC
>CAKNXH010064323.1:143829-155057 GCA_932178445.1 Andricus quercusramuli | reverse complement strand
TAAGTCTGTCACAATACCCGGTACTCTCATGTACCATGCTTTCCCCCCTAATGATAAGGGACAGCTGAACCTTAAACGAGTTTCCTATCATGAGAAGAGTGACATTTTTCCTAAACCTAAGCATACCTTGAATAGGGAGAGTACTTCAAAAGAAAAGAAAAATGGTGAAAAGAAAAGGCGAACCAATTAAAAAACACTGTGAAGTGGGAGGCCAGAGGATTCATAAAAATTAAACACCACGAATAGTGAGAGACGAGGGGACTCACAAAAAACAAGCACCCCGAATAGTGAGAGGCGAGGGGACTCACTTGAATTAAGCACCCCGAAGAAGTCTAAAATCGCACTGCCACCTCCACGTGGTTGACTCAGGACACTATGATTTTATAGGTCGTCGGTTGACGACAGGCGTTAATTAATAATTTGTGTGTAGTTGACACATTTGTAAATGCACTGTTTATATATTAACAATGGTTAAATTGGGCACTTATTCATGGAATATCCATGAATAATCAATAATTATTGTAAACTGACGAACTATTATCGTAAGGAATCATTCATATTGACAAAAATCAACATCACTTCTGAACAGGGTGGTTTGCATTTTTTATTTGTTTATAACAAATAATAAATAAATCAACTTCCTGTGACCCACCGACAAGCATTCTTAAATTGTATATTAGCTGATTTAATGTAATTCTGAATGAACTTGAATGCGTTGAAAAAATGGTAGACTTGCAAACTAGTCTGTGGACTACTAAAGGATCGCGTCTGAGCACGAGCATTAGGACTGTCTTCACATCGGGGCCTATATCTCGGAAACTATTCACTGGACCATTTTTTTGCTTAGGATCTTTTCTGAAGCCAAAAGCTCAAGCTTTCTTTTGAGGGTATTTAAAAAAAATAAAAATACCCCAAATTGCTAAAAAAGTTAAATAAACAATTAAATTGTTTAAAAAATGCTTAAAACGTTTTTCGTTTGTTTCGTTAATAAAGTATAATAAAAGAGTAAGAAATATCCTTTCGAAAACCCTCATAAAAAATTTAAATCGATAAAATAAAAAGGAAGTTGCAAGCTTTTGAAAATACCCGTGCAGGCGTTGGGGTTGAAAATGTCACCCCCATCACTTGGAGAGGGGTGGTTTTTGTGGTCTATAAATTTGTCGATTAAGTACTATTGGGTAGGTGAACATATTCCCTGAATTTGAAGAAAATCAAAGAACATGACTTTTAAAGTTGGGGCAGTTGAGAAATAATGCCCCATACGTTACAGGCAAAGTATATAATCCAGGCATAACATATAATCCCTAGGCATTATATATAATGCCTGACCACTTCAGGCAAAGTATGTAATCGAATACTTATTACATACTTTGCCTAGGCAATATATATAATCCCTAGGCATTATATATAATGCCCGGTACGAGATAGGCAAAGTATATAATGTTGATTTTGAATATAATGATGTAGTGAAAGAAGGGCATGAGAAATTGAACTTTGAACTGAACTTTGTTTTTTACCCATAAATACTCATTGATTTGACACTTTTTATTGCAGGAACATTTTAAAAACGCTTGCCCCGTTCCAAGGGATTGCTGCGTAGCCGCTGTCCTCAATGACACCTCTTTTTCTTGCTGAATTTCATCAACGGTCAAGAGATTCGCTTTACATGTAGAAAACTGCGATCTGAAGAAAGTATCATTGTATTCGAGAAATCTTCAATAGCATCATCAGTTTTTAAATTACAATTTTTATCAGATTTTGAATTTTTCTTTTAAATCAAGAGCTGATTAAATTTCAATGAGATTCGTGGCAAGCAACTTTCCAAAAATTATTTAACCATTCTTTATTCAACAACAAAGTTTTTTTTTCAATTTTCGGAAGTGCCATTTTTAAGGATTTTTAGATTTATAAAGAAAGATCTCGGATAAATGCAAGAATAGGGTGGCCCAAATTCAAACCTGTAAAAATTTGAATTTTGATTTTTGGCGGTCGATCCCCCGCCCCCCCCAAATTTGTTCGACTTAGAGAAAAAGGAATTCCATATTTTTTTAAATCGGTCAACAATAACTAGTGCCCCGCACATTTAAAATTACTATGGGGTTTTAAATGGAAAAGCTTGGTTTCCGGAAAATGAAAAGAAGAAGAACATTTTACTAACTTCTTGTGAATTAAAGTTTGATCGACTCTTGAGGAATGTTCAAGGAATGATTTACACTCAATAACTTTTGACTTTGACGCCCCCAGCCCCCTTGTATTGTGCCCGGAATTGTCCCACAAAATGCAAAATATCAGTTTTATGTAAATAATGTTGATTACTGTCTTCGACAAAGAATTTTACTCTTAACTTTCATCATCTGCGACGTTTATTTCAGAAGACGATAACTTTTCACGATTTATAGGATGAAAAAATTGTTTAGTTAAATTTTTTTGTTGAATTATTCAAATAATTGAGAAATATCCTAAAGAAAAAATATTACTCTTATCGTTTGTTGATTGTGTCATTAACTGGAGAAAAAAAAAACTTTTCACGATTGACGGGGGAAAAATTGTTGAGAAAAAAATTGTTCAAATAATTTACAAATATGTTAAGTTAGAAATATTATTATTGAAATTCATCAACTGTATGATTTATCCCGAAAAATCAGAATGTTTTACTTTTTTAATTGTTTGAAGAAACAGCAATTGTTTAAAAAAAATAGTGAACAAATAATTGGAAATTTATGAAATCAAAAGCAGATTGATTAATAAATATTATTTTTTGGGACGTTCAACTTATTAGAATCTACAGCTTTGATTTAAAATGTGACAAAAATTAATATTGGATTAAGACTAATACAAAATCGATGCGATTTAACAATCTTTTAGACAATTCTCATAGATAAATGTACAGTCATGTTTCGCCAACGACTCTTCCCAATGATGCTTCACAAATAACCAGCAAGTGGTCATATAATTGAAACAATTTTCTGTCTTATGCAGTTTTATAAGTTTAACTGAGTATTTGCAACAAAAAAAACCCACAAAATGAACACAAAATTACATACTAATTTGAAACTAATTTAGAATAAATTAGAAATATCAATTTAACTAAATTGTCATTGGAATTGAGCCCGTGGCTCGGTGTCTAGTGTCGCGTCAGGGAGGGGGAGAGAGCGGGACGGTGAGAATGAAGGAAGAGAGAAGGTGAGGGAGAGAACTTCGAGCGCAATTGACGGGGAGGATCTCTTGAAGAGGAAAAGAGACAGCCAAGAGAGCGCGGACAAAAGCGTGGTAGAGAGCCCATTAAAAAAAAAGCGGGAGAACTAGGAGGACACCCCCTCTCTCCCGCAAAATGGACGGAAATGTGGAGAAGGAGGCGCTCGGAATGCTGATAGGCGAGATCAGGGGGTTGAGAGAGGAATTAGGAATTAGAGATGAGAAATTGGAAAAGGAGATGAAAGAGATGAGGGAGAGAGTAGAGGGGTTAGAGAGGGAAAGGAAAGAAAAAAATGCTAAAATGAAGCAGATAGAAGAGGAAAATAGAGTGTGGAAGGAAAGGACGGAAAAAAGGCTTGAGAAGATGGAGGGCAGGACGCAAATGGAAGTAGGAGGCGGAGGTGGGGGGAGCGAGATTAAAGGTATTTGGGAGAGGGTAGAAAAGATGATAGAAGAGAAAGTGAGAGAGCGCAGGAGTGTGAATGAAGAGAGGGCAGATAGGGAAAGGTTAAGGGCAATGGAGCTGAGAATGGAGAGAAAAGAGAAGGCAGACAGGAGGAATAATATTGTGGTAGAAGGGTTGAAGCTTAAGAGCGGGGAAGAAAGAGAGGGCGTGGAAGCGCTGCTACAGAGCATAGGGTGGGTTAAAGGCAGGGTAGGGAGAGTTAAGTTGGAGGGGAGAAAAGACTAGGAAGTGGCGGTTGTGGAGATGAAGAGCTGGGAAGAAAAGTTGGGGGTAATGCGAAATAAAAATAGGATAAAGGATAAGGCAGTTTCTATCGATCACGATTTAACGAGAAAGGAAAGGGATGTGCAGAGAATGCTGAACGACAGGACTAGAAGTGAGAAGAGTGAAGGGAGATCGGCGAAGGTAGGATATCGGAAAATAAAAATAGACGAGAAAATGTGGGTGTGGGATGAGGAGAAAGATGTGTTGAAGGTAGAGACATGGGTAGAAAGAAAGGAATGGGATAGGATAGAGCCAAAGCTGCCAAGGGGGTATAGGTGGAGACTTCAGGAGGCGGTCAGAGTGAAGAAGAAAGGAAGGGCCAGTGGGGGAATTATAACCGGGGTTAGAGATGGATTAGAGGAAAAAGTTCATGGAGAGGAAGAGGGGGAGGGAGTGCAAATGAGGGAAATAAAAATAGGAGCCATAACCTGTAAGTTTGTTACAGTGTACAATAAGGAGGGGATGGAAAGAATTAAAGAAAGGGTGGAGGACCTGCTGGGCGAAAAAGAGGAGAGTATGGTGATAGTGGGTGGGGATTTTAATGCCAGGATGGGAAGCGAAGGGGGCTTTACACGGAAGGGGAGAGCTTCGAAAGGAAATCGAAGGATATGATAATAAATAAGGAGGGGGAGATTCTAAGGGACTGGATGGAGGATAGAGGCTGGGCGGTGGCGAGTGGTATGGCAACGGGGGACGAAGAAGGAGAATACACATACGTAAGTAAGGTCGGGGTATCGGTGAAAGATTATGTGGTTATGAATATGCAAGGATGGGAGGAGACGGAAAAATTCGCAGTAGAGGGGAGGGTGGAATCAGACCATCAGCCATTGAGTCTATGGATAAGAGGTGAGGGTGGCGGAAGACAAGGCAGGGAAGAAGTCTCGATAGGTGAGAGGGTGACCTGGACGAGAGAGGCGGTGGCGAAGTATCAAGAGGAGCTAGGAAAGGTACGCTTTGAAGGGGAGTCGGTGGAAGAGATATGGGAGGATCTGAAAGAGAAGGTGAAAGGATGTGTGCAAAAGAAGGTATTTAGAAAGAAGAAGAAAGGAATGGTGAAGCCGTGGTGGGATAGGGAATTAAAAAGATGAAAAGGAAGGTGAAGAGGAAGTACAAGAAGTGAAAAGAGGGTAATGCGAGGAGGGAGGAGTACGTAGAAATGAGGAAGGGGTTTAGAGTGATGTGTAAGAAGAAAGAACAGGAAAAGAAGAAAGAGCTGGAAGAGAAGTTAGCAAATGTTAAGACAGAGGGGGACGTTTGGAAGATAATAAATAGGTTTAGGAAGCGGAGGGTGGGGGGCAGCGAGAAGATAGGAAGTGAGGAATGGAGGGAATTTTTTGAAGAATCATTCCAGGGCTCAGATTCAAGGAAGAAGGACGGGGGAAGTAGAAGAACGGGGGAGGCAGAGATGGAGGAGTTGAATGACGAAGAGATAGAGAAGCAGATAAGGAAGTTGAAAAGGTCAAAAGCAGCAGGGTCGGATGGGGTGGAGAACGAAGCAAGGCTGTTTAGTACACAAGAGGTTAGGGAGAGGCTGAAGGAGGTAGTGAAGAAATTATGGAGGGCCGAGGGATTCCCAGGAGGTTGGAGAGAAGGGTTAATAGTGCCACTGTATAAGAAAGGAGATAGAGATAGGCAGGAAAATTACAGAGGGATCACGCTGATGAATACGGCGTATAAAGTATACGCGATGGTGGTGGCAGAGAGACTGCGGAAGGATGTCGAGGAGAAAGGAATATTGCCGGAGACGCAGGCGGGATTTAGGGCGGGTAGGAGTACTATCGACAATATCTACGTTCTGCAGCACGTGGTGGATAGAGAATTAGCGAAGAAGGGGAAGAGAGTGTACGCGTTTTTTGTGGACCTCAAAGGCGCGTTTCCGTCGGTGGATAGGGGGAGTTTGTGGGAAGCGATGGAGGATAGGGGAGTAGAAAAAGGCCTAACTGAGAGGGTAAGGGAGATATATGAAGAGACCAAATACAAGGTTAGAGGAGGGGGGGGGGGATTTCAGAGGGATTCTGGATGGATAGCGGGTTAAGGCAGGGGTGTCCTCTGAGCCCAACGCTGTTTGCGATTTTAATTGCGGATATGGAAAGTAAGCTGGAGGCTGGGGTGGTAGGATCAGTCAGGATAGGAGGGGCTAGAATTTGGTCACTAGCGTATGCAGATGACATAGTGTTGCTGGCAAATAGCGAGGAGGCCTTAAAGGAGATGATGAAGAGGTTGAGAAGATACCTGGATAGAAAGGGGTTAGAGTCGAATGCGGGAAAGTCCAAGGTTATGATGTTCAGAAAAGGAGGGGGAAGGGATAAGGGAGGAGAGTGGAAGTGAGAGGGAAAGGAGGTGCAGGAGGTGAAGGAGTTTGTGTACTTGGGCTTCGTGTTTCGGAGGAATGGGGGAGTGGATGGTCACATAAAAGAGAGAGTGAGGAGAGCAAATGTGGTGATGAGGCAGGTGTGGGGGTTGGGAAAGAAGCTATTCGCAGATGATTTTGGACGGAGAATGAAGCTGTTTGATTCGCTAGTGATGAGTGTGCTATTGTATGGAGTGGAGGTGTGGGGGTGAAAGGAAAGTGAGGAGGTAAATAGAACGCAGGAGAGGTATGTAAAGTGGACCCTGGGGTTGGCAAGGAACACGCCTAAGTATATTGTCAGGAGGGAGACGGGGAGAACGAGTGTAGGGATTCTGGCAGGGAGCAGAGCGTGTAAATATGAGGAGAAATTTTTGGAAGAGGGGGGAAGTAGGCTGGTTAGGGAGTGTTGGTGGGAGAAGGAGAACAGGAGAGGGGGTGGGAAGATGGAGGCTGAGAGGGAAAGGTATTTTATAATGAATGGACTGCAGATGGATGAAGTGAGAAGGATGCACGAGGAAGGAAGGAAGGTTTATGACTTGTTTAAGCAAAATGGCATGGAGAGAGAGAAGACAGAGGGGGAAGAGAGAATAAGAGAGTCAAGTTTTAACGGGAACTATGTGTGGATTATGCCAAGGACAAGAGCGCAATATTTATGTGTGAAAGGAGAGAAAGGAAGTCAGGAACTTATAGCGAGGATGAGGTGTGGGTGTATGGAGGGTTTCAATAGGTTCTGGCTTCCTCGGGAGAAGAGGATATGTGAACTGTGTGGAAAGGGGGATGCAAGAGTGGAGCACTGGTTGGAGGAGTGCGTGGAGGTGGAAAGAATTGAAATAAGCATGGAGGCACTGTTGCATGAAAAGGGGGAAAAAAGGGCAGTAGCATGGGTGAAGGGAGTGTTGGGTAAGATGGAGATGAAGAGAAGGAGGAGGAAGAGGAATGGAGACGGAAAGATTGTAAATAGGAGAGAAAGTAGATATAAGTAACATGTAAATATTGTAAATAGTAGATAAGTAGTAGGTATTAAAGCGAAAACAGAGGTTGGCAAGAGAGGCGATGCGAAAAAGTTGGGACATGCGTGCGAGGCGAGGCGAAGCGAGGAAGGCTAGGCGATAAAAGCATGCGACTTAGAGATAAGGAATGGATGGATGTTAGTCTTTAAGGGTTAGTTTTCAAGAAAATTCTGTAAAAATGGAAGTGTAAGCAAGTCAATTTTTTAAGGCCAGCAGGCTGAAAAATAAACGTGTATCTATCTACAATGCCAGGGTAATTTGTGAAATGTCAAATCATGAAGTTTAACACGTATTTATAAGAAAAAATATATTTTTGTACATTTTATTCAGAATCTTCAATATTCGATGAATCAAGTTGAAACTTGAATTATTACCTCACACAAATTGAAGAGTGGACAAAATGTTGAATATTTAAGAAAATAACCGCAACTTTTCAGCATTATTCAAAGACAATATTACTTGAAATGATACTTAATTGCTTAAACAATTATGTTTGTCAACTTGAATTAACTCTCACCTCATACTAATTGAAAAGTTGAAAATAAGTTCAAAAATTTGGAAAATCGCGACTTTCGAACTCTATTCTGAGTGAAAATTGCTAAAAACAATAATAAATTGTTTCAATGATTCATATAAACATCTCACTGTCAATAGAAAGTAGTATTTTATGTATAATATACTATTTGTATTTTTTTTAACCACAAAAAATCATAATTAGCGCCAAAAAAAAAACGCCATAAGAAATAAGTTTTAATTGGCATTCAAACAAATCAAAATGTTAAGAAACTTCCCATGCGTATTTAATTATTTCTCGAAAACTAAGGGAGATACAATTTTTATATTTGCAGGGCTTTTAAAGCTCATTGTAAACTATATTTAAAAAAGAATTTGAAGAAAATCAAAAGTGAATTTTTTTCGAAAATTGAGTTTAAACATTTGTTTTCGGAAAATACAAATTAAAAAAAAATATATTTGTTAGAAGAAATATATGTTTCAAAACGAAGTCTTATTATGAATAATTAAGAAAAATATATTTTAATGTCTTTGAAATCACCAAAGTAATGGAAGTTTTAAAAAGTAGAAATTGCTCAAATAATGGAGAATATTTATCATACACTTTGCCTGGTTTCTTCTAGGTATTACATATAATCCCTAGGCAATGTGTATAATAGAGAGTATCATATACTTTGCCTGGCCTCTTTTGGGCGTTACGTATAATGCCTAGGGTTTATATATTGCCGGATTATATACTTTGCCTGTAACATATATACGCGTGAAACCCAGCAAACTTACATTCTTGAAAATTTATAAGCAAGCCCAATATAAGATAACACATTTTCCAACGAAAAAATTATTCCTTTCGGTTCCTCTCAGAATTTCTGGTACCTAAATTGGACCAAATCTAACAAAAAACTCAACACACGCAAACCTACAGAACTTTCTTTCTTAAAAATTTGTTAATAATATTTAAATAACAAAACACATTTTCCAACAACAGATTTGATTTTGATTCGTCACAGAATTTCTGTTACATAACTTGTAACAAAAATACTAAACATTTTCAAAGCCTAGAAAAGTTACGTTCTGAAAGTATCATTACCAAGATTCATGTAACGAAACATACATTTTGAAAGATCAAAAAATAATGATATTTACTTTTTACATCTTACATTGAGAGAACATTCGCAAAACCTAGCGAACTTTATTTTGGAGGAATTTGCTAGCAAGATTTAAAAAACAGAACATTTTTGCTGTGACCAAAAGTCATTCCTTTCGATTCATCTCAGAATTTCTGTCATATAACTTGTAACAAAACTAACAAAAATCATAAAATTTACAAAACCTATCAAAATTGATTTCTGGAAAATTTGTTTTCAAGATTTAAATAACAAAACATATTTTTCAACAACAACAGTCACCCTATTTAATATCTCTAAGAAATTTCTGTTACGTATGTAGCGGGTAAGACAACTAACAAATAATCTCAACATTTACGAAACCCAGCAAACTTGTCTTCTGGAAAACTTTTGAGTAAACCCATCATAAGATAGAACCTTCAGTAACAAAAAAGTTACTCTTGTCGTTTCCTCTTAGAATTTCTGTTAAGTAAATAGCAAAAAAAGTAACGAAAACACGAAAAATTCGGGAAGGCCACCGACATTTCTTTATTGAAAATTTGTTAACAAGATTGAAATAACACAACACCCTTTATAACGATGCAAGTTAAACTTTTCGATTCCTCGCAGAGTTTCAGTTTCATAACTGATAACAAAAATAATAACAAAACTGAAAATTTACGAAACCTAATAATATTACTTTCTGGATAATTTTTTTTTTTTCAAAAAGGACGAAAATAAAATTGGCTTGAAGCCAAAAGGAATATAAAGATATAAACAAAAGAAAAACATGTGACGTATTATGTACGAAACCCCAAAGATTTAAAGAACAAGACACATTTTTTAACAACAAGAGTCGGCCTCCTATGCTTGGTAGAAATTCTCTTGAGTTTCGTCAAATTATCCTGTTTCTTTCGAATTCAGCAGAATATTCTGGAAATCAGCAAAATTCTTTCGAATTTAAAAGAATTCTCTAGAGTTAGGCAGAATTCCCTCGAATTAATCATAGATCTTCGGAATTCTGTATAAATATCTCATGAATACCATAGAAATCTCTTTATTTATGCATTCTTTTAAAATCTGTATAATTCTCTTGAAGTCCGTAGAATTCTCATCAATTCAGTAGAATTCTCTTACGTTTGGCAGAATTCTCTTGAATTCAGTAGAATTCTCTTGCGTTCAACAGAATTCTCGTGCAATCTGTAGAATTATCTTCAATTGAGTAGAACTCTCTTGATTTCCATAAAATTATCTTAAATTCTGTGAAAGACTCTTGTATTCTGTAGAATTATCTTGAATTCTGAAAAATCCTCTTAATTTCTGTAAAATTCCCTTGAACACTTTTGCACTCAGTACAAATTTTAAAAAACTTCTAAATTCATTAGAATAAGCTTTGATTTATTTTGAATTCATTAGGCTTAGTGTGTGGGGTGGACAGTTTAAATTTATCATTTTTTAGCAGTTTAAGTTGAAGGAAGCTCAGACGGGGTTCGATGAAAGTACTAGGGGAGCTTTTTGATGCTGTATAATATTATTGTAGGAACTAAGGTATCTGCTAGAGCCGTGGAAAGGTGTCTGAAGTAACAATTGTTAGATTGGAATTATTTTTGCTGCTTTAGTTAGATGCAACTTAGACGGCGTTTGTTAAATGTACTTGGGGTGGTTTTTTGGGTTGTCTAATATTATTTGAGGGAAGAAGATATCAACAAGGATCTTGGGAAAGTGTATGCGGTTACTATTTTCAATTTGAAATTTTTTGGCTGCTTAAGTCGAAGGTAACTAAGACGGGGTTCGTTAAATATACTAGGAGTCGTTTTTTTTGAGTTGCTAAATATTATAGTAGGGACGGATATACCTAAAAAAAGTCTTGGGAAAGTGTGTAGGGTGATTATTTATAATTTAAACAGTTTTTTGGCTACTTTAGCCGAAGTCAATTGCGACTGGGTTCGCTAAATGTACTAAAGGTCTCTCAAGTGACTATTTTTAATTTGAAATTTTTTTGACTGCTTCTGTTGAAGCCAGCTGAGACGCGATTCGTTAAATGTAGTAGGGGTGGTATTTTTCTTTTTTTTTTTTGATCTGTGTAATAATATTGTAGGGATGGGGGTATCAGCTTGAGTGTTGGGGAAGTGTGTGGGGTGATCATTTTAAATTTTTAATTTTTTGACAGTTTAACTTGAAGGCAGCTGACATGGGGTTCGTTGAATGTACTGGGTGTGGTTTGTTGGGGCTGTCTAATGCTATTGTAGGTTTCTATGGTGTCTATTTTTAGTTTAAGATTTTTACATTCTCATCTAGAGAAGGTATTAGATTTGTGTAAAATTTGG
>CAKNXH010064323.1:88728-134721 GCA_932178445.1 Andricus quercusramuli | reverse complement strand
ATTAAGAGGATTTTTCAGAATTCAAGATAATTCTACAGAATACAAGACTCTTTCACAGAATTTAAGATAATTTTATGGAAATCAAGAGAGTTCTACTCAATTGAAGATAATTCTACAGATTGCACAAGAATTCTGTTGAACGCAAGAGAATTCTACTAAATTCAAGAGAATTCTGCCAATCGTAAGAGAATTCTACTAAATTGAGGAGAATTCTACGGACTTCAAGAGAATTATACAGATTTTAAGAGAATGCATGTATAAAGAGAATTCTACGGTACTCATGAGATATTTATACAGAATTCCGAAGATCTATGATTAATTCAAGGGAATTCTGCCTAACTCTAGAGAATTCTTTCAAATTCGAAAGAATTTTGCGGATTTCCAGAATATTCTGCTGAATTTGAACGAAATCAGGATAATTTGACGAGACTCAAGAGAATTTCTACCAAACATAGGAGAACTCTACTGAATTTGAAAGAATTATACACAATTCTAGAGAATTCTACATAATTGAAGAGAATTCTACTGAATTAACGAGATATTTTTACAGGTTTCCTGAGGATTATGATAAATGCAAGGAGATTCAAGAGAATTTTGCTGAATTCAAAACAATTCTGCTAAAATCAAAAGAATTTTACAAATTTAGAGAGAATTTAGCTGTTTCTAAGACAATTCTGCTAAACTCAACAGAATTCGCGAGAATTACACTGAGTACTCGAAAATTCTACAAATTTCAAGGGAATTTACAGAATTCATGAGAATGTTGTTGAATTTTGCTGATTGTGGAAAATATCTTTTTGCATTTTTGTATCTCGTTGACATGTGAAGTTGCACCAGAGTCACAACCTACTGCAAAAGCGATCCGAGGAGAAATTATACGAAATGAACTTGCTTATGCACACACTCTTGTCGATGGCACATGGACTGTCGACCTTCTAACGCGTGCTTCTGATTCGTTAATCTTTAATTGTTAATAACTCGGTAGTTATTAACTTTAGAACAATTTTTTTATAATTATTTTCGACGCCATTTTTTTGTTAGAATTCAAAAATACAAATATGTTTTTTGAGTACTGGGACACCCTGTATATAATTTGAAAAAAGTTTAAACAACCACCGCAGGGTCCCACTGAGAGAAACTGCCATCTAAAAAATGACAACGGCTCCCAGTAGAACCGTGTTAAATCACACTTATGACCATTCGCAACGATGTAAGCTGTACTTAGAACAATTCGGTTATGAAGACACTGGAGATTCAGAAGTCCACGTTCGCCTTGACTCGTGCATTGATTCAAAGAAATAATTTCTTTTAGCGTCATTTCTTTGAAACAAAGAAATATTTCTTAGCCCCAGAATGAGAGATAATTAAATCAAGGAATTGATATCTTAAAAACTAAGAACCTATTTTCCTTGAATCTTGCTTTCGCATCCAAGGAAATATTTTTTTAGTTCAATAATTTTGAACCTTTGAAGTAAAACATATTTTATTTGAAATAAGTAACTCATCGATGCGTGAAGCAGATATTTTGGTTTCTTTGAATCAAAAAACTATTGTCATAAATGAAAGCAATATTAATTAAGTGAAACTGATATTTCTTTCATGTAAGGGGATTGATACTGTTGTTATAATAGAAAATGCCATTAGTCGACTAAACTAAAGTAATTTGCTCACTTAAGTAATAATTTATTCAATTGGAAGATATGTTTCTTTTGATAAATAGAGTGAAGCGATTTATGTCCAATAAATATTTCGTTCAATTGAAGAAATATATTTTTGAAATAACTTCATATACCATTCGTTCGAAAAAATATTTTGGTAAAATTCCTTATTTGTACCGAGTAGTTCAGGACTATGTCGCCAGGTGCGCAGAGTTTATAGTCTCACAATAGAAATGGATTCTACAGTCTTTAAGTTAGCCATACATTTTCACCGAAGATGTAATCTGAAATATGTGGTGATTGTTGTTTATCAATCTTCCTAAGCATTGGTCAGTTGGTTTAGCTTGAAATTCGTTTTCGTACTCCGCGAACGTCTTTTTTTTAAACAACATGCCGCGTCTTACATACAAATAAATAATTATTTTTTATACATTACATTATTTTATATTATACGTTACATTTATTTGTATGTAATAATTATCTTCTTGAACTTACACCATACTTCTTTACATCACGGAACTCACCTATGATATCAAATACTTATTTATTACAGTCAATAACAAATCTATTTCGCCCAACGAATATTTCGCAGCGTCGAGTAAGTATTTATATGCCTTAAGCATGGCGTTCCCAGATCCAAAAAAAAAGATTTCTTTAATCTGAAGAAACATTTTTTCGGCCATATTCTGCTCTACCATTTCTTTGAATCACAGAAATTTCCTTTGATTCAAATAAGTTTTTTTTTTCAGTGTACTTGTTTGATAGTCTTGATTGTTTCTTGAAATAATGATTATTAAACTATGGGAAATGTGAGGAGGTATAAGGTCACTGATGTTACTCAATTTTCAAACACAAATTACAGTATTTATTGGTGCATGGTAGGTTGACTTTCAGATGTAACCAAAAGGATCATTCGCTGGTTGAAAGTCAACTGATGATTGAAATATGACTTCCATTCAGTCACTCGCTTGTTTGAAAGTCAACCGCTTTATGCACGTGAAATGAAATAGGTTAATTTAAGAAACAAATATTGTTGACATCCCGTCAAACCTCCACTTGATATTTCTGGAGATTATAACATATCCTACTGCTACTTATGAAGTACGATAAAAATGATAAAAGTAAGTTAAGGAAATTTATTTCCCGTAAGAACTTGAACTTTTCTTCACATCCATGACAATGTATTCCTTGGATTCTGTCTCAGCTTTTACTTATGAAAAACTTTTCACCAACGATGCACATGTCCAACATATAGATTTAAGCAGGCACCGATTAACACAGGCTTTTCATAATTTCTTGATATCAACAAACCTCAAAATGGTTTTGTGATACTTAAGTGCAAGCGTTTCACAAACGACTTAAATATAAAATATCCAAATTACCGGGATCCACGCTTCAATCGACATTTCTTCGAAGTGTTCGAGTACATATTTCTGCTAGCGCAAATGAATTTCAGATCGCACGACTGAAAATCATTCGAAAGTTAACATACCTACCAGTTGTTCTTTGTTAAAAATTAAATCCAGTTATTCTTAAAATTCAGATTCTTGTATTACTGTGTAACGGGACGAACTCGTTACACACGCATGCACAGATCGCTCATAATTCGTTATATTCATAGATGCGTACAATCCTCAAAACTGAATTCTCTCGCTCTCTCTTCTCACTCTCAACAGTAATCGTAATAATAATAAACACTTCATTACAAGCAGAAACAGTCATAGGAAAGCAATGTTTCGTCCGTTAACTGTAAATCGATATTTGATTTTTTTTTCTCGGAAATATTTAACTTTAGTTCCCGTAAAATATCTCATGCCTTGAACATTTTAAATAAAAATTGCACTTGTATTAGTTAAAGCAGACTAAATTTGCCGCAGATCTGAAAAAACTGGCATGCCTTAATTAGTCTATTTAGCCGAAATTATAAACGAAGAAACTATAACTTAGAAAGCTTTTACATATAGTTCAAAATAAATTTAAAAAAAAAAGATTTACCTTTAAGCAAAATTTTATAAATTTTAATCGGAGAGCACGCTTTTCGGAGCATCGTTTTGCAAAATAATGAACATCGGAATTCAATATTTGGTATTTTTCTGGACAATTTTTGCGCTATCATTCATGTAGGCATATTTTTCACGTGAAATTAATCAGACCTAAGTTATTCACAAAAAACTTCATGTATAATAAAACTCAATTTTCGACCATAAATTGTCATTTTATTTGGATGAATACCAAAAATCAGAACAAAAGAGCAGTTGAACTGAGTCATATACATATGGCTATTTGTATTATATATATATATGTATGTATGTATATATATATATATATATATAAAAGTTTGTCATAAGGACAACCGCAGGATTTCGCCGGGAGCGGGTGCTAATCTGAAAAATTGCACCCGCTCCCAGCGAAATCGCGGTAAAATTTCAGCTGTAACCACGTCTCACGACCGTGAGATGGGTGGTTACAGTCTGCGCGAATTCAATACGATGATCCGGTGAAAGTCTCGTGCACCCTGAGGACACGGAGCGACCCAAGGACGACCGCCTTCTGCATTCTCCCTGCAAATGCCTCAGCATTTTGTTGACACGCAGGTATGCTTTTCAGGCTATTAGCAAGTGAAACCTTGGCACCTCCAAGAGCGCCAATGATCAGGACGATTAGCTTAACAGAATATTCCGGGTATAACCGTCGCAACTCCCTCATAAGGTCTTTATACCTTTCTTTCTTTTCTTTCTCATTCGCTGTGACGTTTTTGTCCGCTGGTGCCGAAAATTCGATAACGAACATGGTTCGTTTCTCGAAGTCAAGAAGAACCATGTCAGGCCTCGAGTGCGCAACAGAAACAATTGTCGAGAATATGAAGTTCCAATATATGCGGCACTTCTCATTTTCGACAATTGACTCTATTTCTCTAGGGGCGTTCAGCGGAGAGGTATTTGGGCTAATGCCGTAAGAGTGACAGAGATGGTAATAAAGCACTCCCAGTGCCGCATTGTGCCTTTGGATGTAGGTTGTTCCCGCATGAGCTGGACAACTAGATAGTATGTGTCCTAGATGCTCGGGGTGTTCATGACACGCTCTGCAGCTATCATCGGGAATGTCTTGGCTCAAAATGTGGCGACGTTATGCTAGAGTGGAAATGACACCATCTTGACATGCCAAAATGAAGCCCTCTGTGCCTGACTTCAATCCGGGTGATCTAAGGAAAGCAAACGTCAGCTCATACGACATCGACTGATCTTCCACATTTCTGTGGAAGATGCCGTGCATCTTCTTGTCGAGGAACTCTTCGCGGAAGTTTTTCTCCTGTGCTTTCTTAATCCGGGCCTTCAGGAGTGAGTATTTAAGATGGATAAGATTTGATGCATTTCGCTCACCCCTGATATTGAAGTCAAGGCCGAGTGTTTCAGCAGCCTCTTCTGCTGCTTTGTAAAGAAACGCCCCTTTGCCTACTTCTTCGTGTTTTCTGACCATTTTAAGAAGAGGATCTTGTCCATTTGCGACAATATGTGCTGTAACCAGAATAATCCTGTTGTAAAGACATTCAAGATTCAGTATTCCACGACCACCTTGACGGCGTGTGATTTAAAGTCGTGGAACAGAAGACTTAAGGTTCATGCTTTTGTTCATGTGCATAACCTTTCGGGAGCCGATGTCGAGGGATCTGAGCTCGTCCTTCGTCCATGGAACTACTCCAAATGAATAGAGTACTACTGGGACGGCAAGCATGTTCGTTGCAGATACTTTGTTCCTCGCCGACAGTTCGGAAGACCATATCTGTCGGAGGAGACGTTTGTATCTGCATCGGAGAGTATCCTTTGTAGATGTTACGTCCTGAATGCGGCTTTGTGGCACGCCCAGGTATGTATAGGTCTCTCCGGCGCAAAGGTGTCGTATAGCGCTTCTGTCAACGAGTTCAGGATCTTCGAGGATGCGGTTAAGTTTTCCTTTCTTCAAATTAACCTTGGCGCATTTCTCTAACCCGAACTCCATTCCAATCTCTTGAGTGTACTCTGTGATAATTTTTAGAACTAGATGTAGTTTCTCTTGATTTCTAGCATAGAGCTTAAGATCATCCATGTAAAATACATGAGTTACCTTATGCTTTCGATTTCCAGGTTTGCCACAGAGGTACCCTTCGGAATGGCGAAGTGCGAGAGATAGTGGCAATAATGTGAGGCAAAAGAGGAGAGGGCTCATGGTGTCGCCCTGAAATACACCTCTCTGAAAGGTGATACTGTTAGTGATCACACGATATTTTCCAGATAAGATGGTAAATCTGGTTTTCCAAAGCGGCATTAATCTCTCTATGCATCTCACGATGTGTGGATGAACCTTTAAGCTTTCCAACAGACAGATGATAAGTCTATGGGAGGTTGAATCAAAAGCTTTTCGGTAATCTATCCAGGCCATCGATAGAGATCTTTGATAGGATGCTGCATCTTTACAGACACATCTATCGATGAGCAGGTTCTCCCGACATCCTGCTACGCCTTTCTTCGAGCCACGTTGTTCATACATCTCTCGCCACACAGGTTCAATTGTCCGGAGAATCCTATCATTTAGGATGGCTGTGAAGATCTTATACAGTGTGTTCAGACAAGTTATTGGCCTGTAATTCTTAGGGTCAGCTAAGTTGCCCGTCTTAGGGAGGAGCACTGTGCGCCCTTCCACCAACCACTCCGGAATAGGCTCTTCTGACTTTAGATATGAGTTGAAAATTCGGGCCAGATGCTGGTGGGTTGAAGGAAACTTCTTCCACCAGAAGGTCTTGATACCATCTGGTCCCGGAGCGGGAAAGTTCTTCATGCCTTTTAATACGTTTTTCACCTCCTCGGTAGTGATAGGTGGGCATTCTTCCTCAGGTGTTATGAGGGCATTGCACAGCTCCTTGAAGCTATTTATGTTCTTTGAGTCTTCTTGAAGTGGATGCTGGACCTCGTAGACTTCTCTCCAAAATGCTTCGACCTCCTCTGGTTTGGGCGGATGGTCGACAGTAATTGGAGGGTCTTGGAAGAGTTTAGATGGATCAGATGAAAATTGTTGATTTTGTCTGACCCACCTCTCTCTCCGCTCTAGACTTCTCCTAGCGTTAGATAGTATTCGTATTCTGTCAACAATATGCTGTCTGATGGTCATTAGCTTTGATTTGTTGATTGTGTGATGACGGATCCGCAGTTCGCGCGCGAACCGTCGAACCTTGGCAGTGAAATTCCTGCCAGATGTTATGTAGTCAATCACACACTGAATGCGGGACGCGTACTGTCTAGCCCAGCCTATCTTTGTGCTGAGTTGATGCATTCTTCTTTCGGTCTTATGATCAACCGTTGGTTTTGTTTTACGGCTTGCATCTGCCAAAGTTCTCGCTGCATTGTACACACCACAACTGATAGTCCAGAGGTCGGATTCTTCGGAAAAATCTCCACGAAGTTCATCATCCAATTCAGTCAGATCTTTGGGCTTGGGAGAAACCAGAATGTTGATGTTTCTCCGGGTCCTGAAGCATCGTTCTTCCTCTATTGGATGCCTATTCGCGGTTGGTCTCAATGTCGCTTCTCTTTCTCTGTTGCCGGCTTGTGCTGGATGCGGTTGAGTAGGCACTCCGCCTTATATAACCCCTTTTCCTAAGGTTCTCGGCATGGTTTCGCAGACGTTGTTGCGAAAAGTCTGAGAGCTCTGGGTGTTTCTCGCACCACAGAGCATGCAGTCGTGCCAGGTAACCTTCTCGTTCAGGGACCATACTGGCATCGTAGCACTCCAGCAGGCCGTCATTGAGTTGATCCGTCCACTTAAAAGTAACAAGATTCCGCCGGTCAATCGCATTGACTCCGTCTTGATTGGCTCCCCCAACTGTAGGGTAGTCGGCATTGTTGTCCGACCCATTGTCGGGAGCCCTGC
The DNA here is from genome assembly GCA_932178445.1 of Andricus quercusramuli. Lineage (NCBI taxonomy): Eukaryota > Metazoa > Arthropoda > Insecta > Hymenoptera > Cynipidae > Andricus > Andricus quercusramuli. The sequence continues at coordinate 127,162 of CAKNXH010064323.1, read as the reverse complement.
GCGTTCGATTGTTTTGAACGGCACTTACTACAACTATGTTTGGTGTTGTCATTGTTGTTCCCACGAGCAGCTAGGGAAAGGGTTCGTCCATCCTTGTAGAGCCCCGCATGCAAGGATAAGGCTGTATACTCTGAGAGTCGCCGATATATATATATATATATATATATATATGTGTGTGTGTGTGTGTGTGTGTGTGTAACAGAACATGTATTGGTTTGGATCTGTCTCACATATTAGAGACGAATAATAATTGCTGAGCATTCCCTCATCCCAAGAACGTTTGCAGTTTTTCTCAATACTCCATCAATCTTGGTGTAGCCGCCCTCCTTGTTCATCGCTCGTATCACCCAAGCTGTCAGGAGAGAAATCTACACGGGAATGTATAAAATTGGATTTTAGCGATATGCAAGCGGCCATTTTTAGGTAATTTCTCGAAAGATCCGCTATAATTCGCCTGTATTCGTCACTTTTCCTTTCACCGAGGAAGTTTCGAACAACGCTCTTGAATGATGTACATGCCGCTGCCACTGCGGCGGATAAATATTGGCTAAAGTTGTGGTCGTTTATAGTTTTTATAATATTTGGTTCGACAAAAATTCCCTTCTTGATTTTCGCGTAGGATATTTTAGGCCGTGCAGAAATTTTCCCATCTTTCCCTATTTGAAGTTGGGTTCTGAAGGGGCCCCTATCAGAATCTCTAGACTAGAAAAAACTGATGGGGGCCCTATCAGGTTCTAGTGAAGAATTCCATGCTTCGTATAGGTATGGCGAATCTATCTGTATCTAGTGGGTCCCCAACCAGAAAATTCCTAAAATCTTATTCTTATTACCTAAAGTATTAACTTGTAGGGTTCTGGCGTTCTTAGTAAGCAGAAATAGTGTTTCTTCGTGTGCATGTGAACGCTTTTTTCCATAAAACTTAATTTAGGGCATTATTGGAAATTTTGTTCGGAATCAGGCACGTATGTGTCAGTTAAAGTTAAAGAGATTATGTCAAGTACAGCTGTTCAGTGCTTCGCCAGAGCTTTCAAGTTTTGTGCTTTCATTTCTTTATGTCATTTTTTTATTGTGTTTGACAATTATTCTTCTCCACGATGGAAGAGAAAAGGCGCCTGCAAGAGCAGAAACGATTTTGCAGTCAAAAGTTCCGCTTAATGCAAAAAGTCGAACAAGAATGCGATGAGAGTGAGGTTATGATTTTCCGAGCTGCTCGCTCCGACGATCACGTAGAAGGTAAATAATGTAATAATAATTGAATATATTGTATTTGTACGAATAATTTAACAGTAAATATAATCTAATAATAACACAAACTAAAAATATTATTCTCTCACATTATAATACAAAAAATGTCAAATAAGTAAATTTATAAGATTCGGGGTACGAATAAAAATGAAAATCAATCAATTATAATTCAGCAATTGGCATATTTTAGTGTACTATTATTATTATAGCTGCTAATTCCAACACACGTAAAGATTCAATGGGCCAAAATATCGATGAGAAAGTCTTCCTCATGGAATTCAAAAATATTCTTCCCAAGGCCAAAGACTGAGAAGTAAGATGTAATCTCCTAGCTGCTAACTTAAATCAAACACAGGGGCCTTGTAGGGGCCCCGTAGGGGCCCTTCTCTCAAATGGAGTTGTAGGTGGGCGACCCCCACTAGAACCCTACTAGAAAATCTAGTGGGGCCCATATGGCCATAGCGTTACGTTCTAGATGGGGGCTCAACTAGTTTTTCTCACTAGAGCCCGATTAGAGATAGGGAAAACTCGTCGGAGCCCCACTAGAGCCCTATCGAAATTTCTGCACGGGAGGGAACAGCTTGATCGGACAGTGGCGTAGTCAGGGGGGGGGGGGCTAAAGCGGCTCAAGCCCCCCTCTGCGAAATCTTTGGGGGGAGGACTATTACATATCTTAAATATGTAATAGTGTAAAAATTCGTAACGAATTCCGAGATAACGCCAAGACTAGGACTAGACAGCAGAAAGGTTTGAATCAAACACGTAACAAAACTAGACAGTGCCAGTGTTCTACTAGCGCCAGGCTAGTATTGTGTGAATAGGCAGGCTTGAGAAAAACTGTACTGGCTTTAGCATGATTCAAGACTGCCACGAAATTTTTCCACAGGGGGAGTTGCGGCTTTTTCTGAAATTTTCCACTTTTTGTGAACTTTCTACTTTTTGAGGTAATAAGTAATGCAAGTTAATAAACATAATTGTTTAAAAAGTTTATTATTCATAATAACTTTCTTCTTTCAGATATTTAGAAAGTTGCGGTTTTTTCTGAAATTTTTTACTTTGCTTTGTCTCTTTAGTTATGAACATATAATACATAAACAATAGAGAGAATCATTTCTTAAACAATCTCTTTCTTTTTTGTGATTATATTTGTCTGAAATAAAATAGATATTTGAAATATTCTTCAAATTTTTTTATTCAAATCATGTTGAATATAAATTTTCCTTGAGAGCCTTTTTGTTGAAATCAATATTAATAGTTATTATTTGTGGACGTCCGCGTGAAAAAGCCCCTTGTGGGTGATTCTAGGTACAAAGTGATTATTTTCGGTTTTAAGTGGGGAATAATATTAAGACCTATATTGAATCTTTTGACAATATATTCATGTGCTGGAAGCAAGCAGAAATGGGTATATTCCTTTTTCAAAGAAAAAGTGTAACATAAGCGCTTATGGCTCTCGCCAACTCGGAAAGCAGTTTTTCGAAGTTCCAAATTCAAAAATGCCCCGGCCACTCGTTTTTCAACCCAAAGATTTCGTCTTGAGCTTAAAATTCCTGGAACTTGTATGTATATAACTTTTATCAACATCTCAGTAAAATAATCCTTAGAATTTATTTAACTGTCTGTGAGTTCGAAATATCTGATTAAATCAGATTCGAGAAAGCTTTAATTTCTATGTATAATGAAAACTTTGCCTTATGTTGTTTTTGTCCTTAAATCCAGTAAAAGATAAAAACTCTTTCTTCAAAAAGTATACCCTTAATCACATTGGACTAAAATAAAAATTTCATTATTCTGAATGTATTCACTGATTTTAAAAGAAGGCTTTCTAGTTCAAAGACACAACTCTACTGAGACAAGTGATACATTTCACCCTAAACGTGAAAACAAAAACAGGGACCACAGCTTTATAGAACAGAGATCGTGGAAGCCGGGTGTTAAAGAATTACCTAAAAGTCTGTATTAAGAATATTTTCCCAAATTTTCCCAAATTTACCAGATACATTTTATACATTGTCACAGTAATTTACATCTCTACCAAAAATAATTTTGTAACGAATTAGAAAAATCGATCGAGTTAATTGTAGAAAGTACAAATTTAATGCACTGACACAAGCATAGAAGCATGTGATATAACAAGTTAGGTTTGCAAAAGAAAACGATGGTATATCATTGGAAAAAGACATTTCTTATAACATAGTGTCTATAAGTCCGGACACAGCCCAAGTCTCCTTCCCCTCTCCAGGCCCCCTTCCCTCTTCCAGGATGTTAGGTTTAGACTCGACCAGGTTATAAACATACGTAAACGTGCGGACGTTTAGACTTTGCCTAATTTAAAACACATGAATTAATAAAGTGTATTAGCGAATGCTAGGTGCTCGAACGTGTGATTGCAGCATTTGCCTTCAGCTCTTCGCGCTCCTACTTCACGCATCACCTATTTTACGCATTTGTATCACAATCGGGTTGGTTTTAAAGTCAGATATCACTTCTCTACTAAAGAAAAGTCAGGAATTGTCAGAAAAAAAGTCAGGACTTCGGACCATTTCTGACCACTTTTGTTACATTTCTCGACAGAAATCGTCAGAAGAAGTCAGAATTCGTGAGAAATGTTCAGAAATCGTCACAGCTTGGGTTCGAAGGATAATCCTTTTATTAGGGGTCCAAGAATGGAATGCCATAAGACCTAATCCCTTTTATATTTCCCAGGTTATTTATATTATTTTAATAATTATAATATTATTATTTATTTATATTTATTTATGCATATTCACTTTTTACTTATATTTAATTAATAATATTTGTACACTGAATGACTTTTAAGATGAATCTGAAAATTTTGTCCGTTTTGACGTATCTCTTTCTTTTTACAAGATACATTTTATTTGATCTAATTAAAAAATTTTTAGGGAAATTTTTAGGTATCTGAAATCGTCGAAACCCGTAGATTCTGAATTTCTAACTTTTGAATCTGTATATGCAACATTAAAAAATTTATTTTCAATTTTTAATTCTTTTGGGTGGCCTACCTGCTGTCCTAGCCGATGAGCTACCTGGTAGGATGTGAATTAGCATATCTTCAGAAATCGTCAGACTCGTCAGGAATGGTGAGGATGTTCAGGAATCGTCAGAACTTCTGACGATTTGTGACGATTCCTGACTTTTTTTTAGTGGGGTTTACCAATGAATGGATCTTATAGTTTATAAAATTTTAATTTTAAAAACGGCCATAAAATATTTTGTACGCATTGTTTACTATTTTTAATTTAATGTTGAAATATGAACTTTTTTATCACGATGTCGATTGGAAGGCCCCTCTGACGTCAAAGGGGTCGGATTTTCCACCAATCACAGCTTATGTATCAGTGATTCTCAAATATGTTTTTCTGTGCCGATGCTTTGTTTTGGTTATCTGCACTTCGAAAATAGAAGTCGCAAAGTATTGTTTAAAAAAATGTCGAAGGAGGGTTCCATAAAAGACAACAGCGGATATCTACCGAAGGTTGATATATTTATGGTATCGGAGTATTTCAAGAGTAATTGTGACTTCGTAAGTGCAGAAATACGAGGAGTGAAAATGAAACGGTTAGGTGGCCTAACCTCCTTATCATAAGTTTCATTAGTTTCCATCAAAGCCACATCGTCACATTGATAATTATGAGAACCTCTGAGTCACGTGACACACACATGACACTAACTTGAATAAGTGTTTTCCCGCCTTCAATTATAAATAATATAATTTTATATTATAATATATATATATATATTATTATAATTTTATTTTATAAATATAATAATTTTTTTCTGTTGAATGGCTCAACAGAAAAAAAATTTAGAATACACCTTGAGTTTATATCAAAATTATGTAATGAAAAATTATTTGATCTAAAATTGCGAAACAACCCTATTGGCTATTTTCATGTTGAGCAGGTATGCTTTTTCATATACCCATTGCTTCTATGACGACTATCACCCGAAGAATTTTACGAAGTCATATTCGAGAGGCGTTCGGACTCCTGACTTTGTAGGTATACTAATGTTTACTAATTCATGTGCTTTAAATAAGTGATATATTTTTTAAAGATGTTATATGATTTTTTTTAAACCCATCTTTGTTATATAATGCTCTAATATTTGCTTATAGTTTTTCATAATTTCTACAAATACCCACTGCATACATGCAGTACACTCGCGTTAACTACTCACCTACGGGGATGTAGGGGAGATAATTCTAACATAAGATAAAAAGTATCTAAAGTGTGCTCCTACTCTACTCTATCGTCCCTACCTCATTGAAACTTGCTCGTTGTGATATTGGCAGAGTCATAGTCGTCTAAGTTGGAAATACGTTAATTTATGCTTAAAAATAAGTGTGGAGGAAACAAGGAATATACCGTGCGAATCGATACCGAAAGTTCATTCTGATATGAAATAATTGAAACAAAAGTTACCAGTTGTCGATATATAGTTTTTTTTCATTGATTGATTTTTCAATTGAAAAATATTTGTAAAATTCTCATTTTTATGATTCTTCATGTAAAACTTTCTTATTGATTATGTGTGCATATTGTCGTTAATAATATTTCAACAAACAAGGGATGGAAACAAATTTTGCCTTATACCCGATAAGAAGAGATGATATAACCTCAAATAAAGTTACACATTAGAATCTTTTACATGTATCAAAATTACTGCAGAAGAACGAAATATGAAAAAAAAGAGAAGGGATGTTACACTAAACTACATTACTTTATTGGTAAACACTCACTTCATCCAAATTCTACCACTGAAGAAGAAAAGAAAGTCGAGGTAAACAAATTGAAAAATAAATTTTTACCACCATTTTTAATCGCAAATTGATTCTAAAGATGTAAACTGAACAATTAGCAATTTATTTAAACCTTCTCACTATATAATTACTCCAATAACCATAAATAAAAACATCTGAAGTTTTACAATTGAGAGGAATTAAAAATCCTAACTTAAGTGTCTCTCGGTTGGAATTGAAAATAGCTTTCTAACCGGCCGGCTGTGAAAAGAATGGAATTAAATATCAGAGTAAACCTATTCTCCCCGTGCAGAAATTTCGGCGTGGCGCGGGTCGGGCCCAGATGTGGCAGAATGTGGGCCCAGTCGGGCAATCCTTCGAGCGCCAGATTCGAAATGAAACGCCTAGCCTGATCAGGGCCAGACTGGGCATCCATAAGGACGGTCGGCTCTGGCCCAGAGCAGCGCCCTTTTATTTTTTTATGTTTAGCCATACTATTATTTAAATTTTCTTGCAGTTATAAATAAACAATAAATTGAGAACTTTATACTTTATTAAAAATATTAGAAAATCAGAACAGAACATTTTTCATATTTTTCAGTCCAACTTAATATAAATTGAACAGGTGTTCAGCATTTTGTAGTCCTGTTCATGCAACAAAGACTAACAAAGTGAGGTTATGACACTGAAAATTCTAAAGCAACTATCCGTACCTTTGCAATACACTAATGTTGTAGATAGAAATTGTCTCAATTATCACAATAATAGCATACTGAAGAATGTTGGATCGATTAAATATCCAAGCGTCATTTGTGCAACAAGCAAAACAAAAATTTGTTCAAATTAAGTGAACTTTCTCGATTGCACTGTCGGAAATTTGAAAGAGAGAAAGTACCAATTAAGACGTACTTACACGAACGTTTCACTGTCGTTGAAAGGTTTATTTAGCTCATAGGTTCATTGTAAACTTATTTTCGTGTAGCAGGTTGTACTAGAATTATTAGCATAATTAATTAACATAAACTTAAGCGAATGAATCACATGGCTACACGTGGCTTTGCTGTCTACCCTTGTACAAAGTTGCCTTCTTTTCCAAACAATCGAAAGGAAGAGTTTGTGAAATCACAAACGTAACCTCTGCTAACGTTCCTACTTTTAACTTAATGTTTATATAGTTTTCTTAACTTATTATTCTCAATTTATTTTGAGGTTAGATTTGCTCCACCGATTTTAATAAATCTACTTACCTTCATCCTCATTGCGCACTAGGGAATGACAGCAATTGACCTATATTTCCGTACCCGTAAGGTACTTTTTGTTTTTGGCTTTTTAATTATTTTTGAAATCACATTACACTCAAAACCGAACCGTATTGTGGAAAATATAAAATAAAACATCAGATATATCAGGCGGTCGGCACAGCAGATGGCGCTGCAATTTACAGCCGGTATTTTCTCGATATGTGGTTCCGACCTGAACCACAAGAGTAGCCATGCGACAGCCACAATGTGGCAAACCCGATCGGGGCCACATCGGAAATCAGGACCAAATTGGGCAATTTCTGCACGGGTCTGGGTGCGCATTTTAGCTTATTGAAAAATCGCATATTTAATTGAATAGAATAAATCCCACTTTTACATTGAAACCTAAAAATGTAGTAAGGTTCTTCTGCATTCTCTTCTTACCGGGTATGTGAGAATGGGCCAAATCAGTTTTTCCAAGTTCGTAGCCTTTCCTAGTAAGGTTTTTTTTCTAAGTATGGTTGAATTGAAACATTTATGCTCAAATTAATAATCAATGTAACTTATTCTTTTTAGCACGATGCCTTCGGACAGTATGGATGATATCGAGCTGAAGAACATTCAACTACAATTTCCAGCGCTCAGGTATTTGACAAAAGACGATGGTTCTGTTCAGGAAGAAAGAATTGAAACAGATAAGGGTACTTTGCTTGTAGCGATTCACGGGAATCGAGGAAAACCGGTCATTCTTACTTATCACGACTTAGGCCTTAACTGTGAGTATTTATTTATTTTTATCCAACAGCTTATCCTTTAGCCAATAGCAACGTAAATATAGAATAGAAATAAATATAAATACTGGAAACTCATAATATTCATAAATTGTGGAGAAAAGGGAAGCGTATTCAATTTGAAATTGGAGATGTATAACATTAACATACAAGTTAACAATTAAATCACATTGATTATATTCAAACACGTCGCACTTTTTTTCTGAAGGCAATTTTCTGGTGCCATCTGAATAATTGACTTTTTGACATAATTACACTACCCGAAAGAATCACGCATTTTAATTGGTCCTACAGATGTTATCACCCTCTCCCGCTCCCTCTTCCATTTCCTCACCATCTTCTTCTTTCTTTTTCTCTTTCTCTTCTCTTCTTTCCATCTCTTTCGTGTGTGATGCAAAGCCATTTCGAGCGCGGATATCGCTCGGATAGATGACCATCTGCGACGTACGACCGGATTATGGGGTAAAATTTGCCAAGTGTTCACGCCTAAAATTTTGTTGATGCCTATCTTATTCAAACTCCGCAAGATTATAGTGCTAGTGAACCTAGTACACCTAGTACAACGGGTTGCCAAGATACAGGGGCCCGAATTTTCGATGATTTACCCCGACTGCTAACTTTCAATTGTACATAACTCGTGATACATTTATCCAATTTTACTTTTTTTATTAGGGGTTTCAAAAGGTATTTCAACAAGGTTTACAATAAAAATAATCACCGAACGAAAACAAAATTACTTCACCTTGATTTTTCATTTTAAAAAACATTTTTGAGACTTTCTCCCAATGCGGCATTCATGATATTTTTTTAGTTAGGCTAGAAAAAAGGCTCGATTTTCTCTCTTGAATAAAATCCCAAAACGAAAATAGGATGAAATGTATTGATTGAGTTATAGAAGGTCATAAGAGCGCGGGTGCCCCGTGCCAACTATCCACGGCGCTACTGGGCATGCTGTAATGAGTCAGTGGTTCTAATCATTGATAAAAATTATGTTTCTTCTTACGTGCAACAAAAATTCCATTTTATTTTGACTTTTTGATAGTTTCAGTACAATTTAGGTATCTCGTGGCCACGAAACCAATAGATTTCATCTCAAATTATAATTTTCACCTAATTCGCATTTGTTTTGTATTTGTAGTCATAATAAACAAGTGATTTTTACCTTGATGACGAAAATAGTCGCATGATGCCATGAAATAAATCATGCCGCCACTGCTGAAAACCTTAAATCTCGTTTCGATTCTGCAAAGACTATGCTGGGCAAACCAAAATACCATTCCTCCGTAACCTCTTCAGAATCGACTCTAATTTTGAAGAAGTATTCGTCATCTCCACAGTATGACATTTTTTCGAAGAGAGAGGTCGCAAAGAGATCGCGAAAAGAAGAGCAAAGTGAACGTTAAATTGAATAAAAAATCATTTTTTAAGTAACACTGTGAGAGGCACGAGGACTCACACCAAAAAGCACCCCAAAACGTGAGAGGCAAGGGGACTCATATAAAAAAGCACCTCGAAATGTGAAAGGCGAGGAGACTCACATCAAAAAGCACCCCAAATTGTTAAAGGCAAAGAGATTAACACCAAAAAACTCACCAAAAAGTGGGAAGCATGAGGACTTATCAAAAACCATCTCGACATGTGACATATGAGCAGAACCATCCACCAAAATCGTTCATGATTTCATTATTAACAATCGTTTTCCTACAATGGAATCATTTTGAAAATTTAATTAATAAAATATCCAAATCGTTCTCCAGCTGAATGAAAGTAAGAATAAAATAAAATATTCGTTACACGTTAACAGAAAAATCATTTTTATGAAGTATTAGAGCCAATGAGACACTACAGCACGCCTAGAAGCGCCGCTAGTTGGCGCAGGGCACCTGCGCTCTTATGACCTTCTACAACTCAACCAATACTTTTCATCCCATTTTCGTTTTGGGGTGTTTTTCAAGAGAAAAAATCAAGCTCTCTTTCTAGCCGAATTAAAAAAAAATGCTGCATTGGGAGAAAATCTCAACAATGTTTTTCAAAATGGAAAATCAAGGTGGAATAATTTTTTTATCATACATTGATTATTTTTATCGTGAACCTTGCTAAAATACCTTTAAAAACCTAATAAGAAAGTAAAATTGGATAACTGTATCAGAAGTTATTACAATTGAAGGTTAGCAGTCGAGGTGAATCGTCGAAATTTGGGCCCCTGTATCCTGACAACCCGTTGTACTAGGTGCACCTTCTTTACAGAATTCAAAGAGGTCCACTAGCACTACCATCTGGCGGAGTTTGAATGAGGTAGGTGACAACAAAATTTTAGGCGGGACACTTGGGAAATTTTACCCCTTATGTATTCGCTACGTTTTAACTAATATCGAGCGGGAGGTGTGACGCCGAGGATGATCGTATGCATCCGATGGGTACGGTTGAATGTCTTCCTTCAAAATCGACTGCCGAAAAGCCAGATAAACTTGGCAGGTGATTTACTGCAGTTTTCCTCTCCCCTGCCCAAATGTCCAGGCAAATGCGATTACTTCTAATAAAGTCGGATGCAGCTGCGGGTTGTCATTAGTTGTGATGGAATTCATGCAGTGTTTCTAAGCCTTCCTTAGTGAAGAAAAAATTTTTCACAGGCCCATACTCAGTGAAGTGGTGTCTTGTCTGCCGGTTCATGTTAAAGGACTGAAATGATACTTTAGCAACAAGGATGATCCGTGTATAGAACTCTGTTTCACCGGCATTTTAAAACGAAAATGCATGGTACAATAGATTTTAAGCGTAGTGCTACATACAGCACTTAAATGGACCATCCTTGCCAGGCAACAACAATAACAGGTTGTGGAATATGGTGCGATACTATAGTGCTGATGATTTGTGGCTTGTAAGTGATGGAAAAACAATGTTTGTCATGCAAAACGAAAGTTGAGACTCTTGCAAAGCAATTCACTAAATTCCTTAAGCTTTTTAATCTTAATTACATATGCTCAGAACACAAGGTGTACAACAAGGATAATAAGGTTTTGTTGTACACTCGTCCACTAGAACGTATTAATTTCATGGAACTGAAAGTAAAGGACACTCAGAAAAGAAGGACTGATGACTTTCAAATGATATTGAAAATGAGTTCTAAGAAATGCAAGCTTAAAAAATTTCCCGTGATTGCAGATGATTGTCATTGATGATTGTTGATATCTACCTAAACCCTGCCTGAGAAACGTTGTGATGAGGGGCTGCGTGATGGAGGGGTTAAGGGAGTGTTGTTATCGAATCTGTCAAGTATATACAGGTGTGGCTCTCGCTCTGACGTATGTGTTATCTGTTCGAATATTTTGATAGAGTATGTTAAGAATGGTTAATTGTTTTCACCGTTGTCAGAACGTGACTAAGTGTTTGTCAGGCTTGGCCAGATTTAGGTTTTGATCAAGGCTCTGATGAGGATAATAGTTTGTGAACTTAAAAACTACTTTTATAATATAGTCCGACTTGGATCGATCCGGTTTGGGTCAAGGCATTGATGAGTTTTAATTAGGTCGAGTATTGAGCTCCGGCGAATTTTGCCGTATTTGAAGTTTCTAGTCCGGAAAAATTGTTGTGTCAATAAGGAACTTTCTGTTCCGATTATATTTTTAGCTACATTGGAAAAATAGTAGAATATTTTACTATTTAATCACAAAATGAGGAATATTAAGTTATAAATACACGCAAAGTGTCATATAATCAAGAACATTACACAATAAAAGCTTACTAAAGACTTGACCATCACTTCAATATTCCTATAATTATACACTTTGTCACTAATTTGCTAATTGTTGATCTTCAGATTCGAATTATGAATTCTTACGATCACTCTTCTGTGACCAGTCACTAACACTCGTATTTTTTAAAGGGAGACTTGGAAAAGGGGTTCAAAATGCGACAGATCACTCTTCTGTGACCAGTCACTAAAATGCCGTGCTACTAAATTAAAATACGGCAAAAAATGCCGTATCTGTATACACTACGTTTTAGGTATCACTATTTTAGGTGACTTTGATGGTTTGGCTCCTTCCAAAGATTCTTTTTATAAGTAGGTTTTTTCGGTTGGGTTGCACTGAAGAAAATGCGGAAGCTTGTAAAGATAATGCTGTCTGAAATAATTTGGTTTCTTGTATTTTCGACTTGACTCATTTTGAAATCCTTTCCCTCATCTCGCTCCGGTTGTGTTCGATCAAGAGGAATTGTGACACGCCTAGACCACTTTTTCTCCCCCCCCCCCTCTCAGTCGGCTACAAATTTGGTTCTTCGAGCCGGATTTATACAGCGCTCTATGGTTCGGGCGAGCCCTAGGGGTGAGATATTAGATCCCTTTAAAAGGGGGTGGGGTTAAGGCCTCGGGAATGACACAGGGTGATGCTCAGTTTAGTACTGCGTCAGACGCTAAACTGTGTAGATGTGTTCAGAAGTACAATTTGAAGATTAGTGTGGCGAATAACGAAAGAAATCGAGATGCGAGATCTCAATCTCTACTGCTTGGAAGTAGGGTTGATTTGAAATTGCATTTTGACCAGCGGCCGGCTTGCGAAGTACCTGCACGTACGAAAAATAAAAGCCAAGAAGTGTAAGAAGGAGGGAACAAGTCGGCTACTCTACGCCGTCACACGTAAGTATGAATAATTATTCCGGAAATTCGCGGCATAGGAATGTGAATACGCGAGCCAATGAATACATTGGGGGGTCCTAACGAGGAACTATTACGTCAAGTTAGAAGTAGCCATAGTCTAGCGTCAGGTAATTCTGTAGCGCGTGTCCAAGCATTCCGCGTAATCTGCATCTGTATAAACTTTTTTTTCGCCCAATAAACTCCCACTGTTTCCTAATACAATGCCATAATCACGTGTATCAATAAAATACCTAATGATTTTCTTGACTGCTTTCCAGTGTTCATTTTCAAAACAATTTAAAAACTTTCTCACGTAATTAACAGCAAATTGTATATCCGGATGAAAAGCACTTGCTGCAAATAAGAGTGAACAGACAGCTTCTCGATAAGGTATACATTCGTTCGTATTTCGTTAATTCATCTTATTTTTAATCAAATGTGAATTGGGTTCCGCGGGTATGCTAGACGAATTTGTATCGCTCATCCCGTACCGAGTGATCAGTTTTTCTATGTAACTCGACTGGCTAATTTTCAGTGTACGCTCTGAGCGATCGTGATTTGAAAATGACACTCTGAATAATTCAACACTTTATCAATTGCATCGCGACTTTCACTCATCACAAAGCCGTCATCAACATACAATGCTAGGTACACTGAAAAATTATTCACAACACCAACAAAAACACACTTGCCACTTTTGATGCTATTGAAATTGAAGTAACGTAGATATCCCACGAATTTCTCGTTCCAGCAGTGAGGGGACTGTTTTGGTCCACACAGGCTTCGCTGCAGCTTGCCTCAATCTTCCTTATTTATTTATTATTAAGCTTCCTTATTTTCCTCTTCGATGTATCCGTCGGGCTGCTTCATGTAGACTTCTTCTTGAATTTAACCATAAAGGAAGGCTGTTTTGACGTCAAATTTAGCGATTTCGTAGTGTTCTTTTGCTGCTATTGACAAAAAAATTCTTATCGATTCACATCGAACGATTGGAGCAAAAGGTTCAATGTAATCTACCCCTTTTCGCTGTAAGAATCCTTTTGCCACGAGTCTTGCTTTGTATCTGCTGCTGTCGCTGCCCGAATGAGTTTTTATAGCAAAAACCCACTTGCACTCAATGGCACGCCTTCCTTGTGGTAGCTTAACTAGTGTCAAGGTTTTATTCTCATTGAGAGCATTCATCTCCTCCTTGGTCGCTGCTTGCCATTTTACAGCGTCAGGGCTCGAAATCGCTTCACTGTATGACATGGGCACATTGTCAGCGAGCCAAGCGATATGGTATCCGTAGCGATTAGGTGTCTGCAGGAGGTTCCTGTTTCGTAGCTGTCGGCCTTCCTCGTGCTCAGACTGCTCATTTGAAGCATCTTGATTTGCTAGGGCACTATGATCGTCAGCCTGATGGTCGACCTGGGCAATAGGCTCGGCTTCAACTTGGAAGTGTGAAGTGAAACAAAAAGCGCTGGCTTCGGCTACTTCAAGCGACTTGCTGCTGTCTTCAATAAAATCTACATCGCTGCTGATGTAAATTCTGCGTGTCTCACTATCCCAAAGTCTATAATTAGATGATTCTCCATCATAGCTGACCAGGGTCACTTTCTTACTTTTTGGAGAAAATTTCTTGTGCTTCTCCTTAGTAACTTTCACAAACGTATCTGAACCGAACACTCGCATGTGATTGATTTTTAGTTTGCGAGTAAACCATTTTTCAAAACGAGTCTTCTCTTCATTGGGTTGCAAAATCACGAGTTTGCTTGCCCAGTAAACAAGCTTCACAGTTAAATTCTTCACTCTCAATACGGAAATCACGATCAGAAAAAATTTTCATTGTGTGCGACAATGCGCGAGTGTTTACGTGTCTCATTCGCTCAAGCCAAAGCTTTAGCAAACTTTTCTCTGCGCGCGGCACTGATTTCGCGATATTGCTCTCTGTGGAAATTTTCACTTCAAACAGCATTCGTAATAATTTTCCATGCCGTACACCACACGATGTCAGATGACCATTCGAGTCACGAATTTCGCACATGTTTTCGTACGAGTGATAAGAAAATTTGTATCGTTCACAGTCCCGACCGAAAAAAGATTCCGTTTCAATTGCAGCACTAATAAAACGTTCTGCATTTCTCTCTGGTAAACTTTATCATTGAGTTTTTCTAGAATCATAATTGATCCTATACCGGTCGCGGGCAATACTTTATCGTCGGCGATTTTCACAAAATGGTCTTCTTTGAGGTGTTCAAGGGTGGAGAAATAATGCCTCTTGGAAGTCGTGTGCATACTAGCTCTGGAATCAGCTAGCCATATGTTCTCGTCATCTTCAGTGGTATTGGAATAGAACGCCGCGAGGTCACAAACATATGCTAACTCCAAGCGAAGAACATTGCCTCATTTTTCATCTTTAGAAGCATTCGCAGGAAAACTCGAAAGTCAGAACGTGTTGCTATAAACTTTCTGCGGCGCTATTGGTAGAGCAGACGGTGCAGGCATAGCAGCCTCTATCTGTCCGCCGTTTCTCTTCTTAAAGTGGAGTGCTGCTGCAGCAGGAGAGTGCAACGTTGCTGTGGCGGGAGCATGCGAAGTTGCTAGCTACGCCGAAAGTCGAAAGGTCTTTCACCTTCTTCTTCGTGCTCGCTGAGCCTTTCGTGATGTCGCAAAAATACGAAGCTGACGAAGGCCTCCCACTCTTCGCACTCTCGTTCTTGTTTGGGTATTATTGGGCCCAATGCCCTTTCTTCTTGCATTTAGCACATTTTGTGCGCTTCTTGAGGTTCTCGATCTTTCTTATTGCATTCATCTTTTTATTCTCGTTGGTATCCTTTGGCACAGCCGTTTTTCCACCATTTTGGATTTGGAGTGTTTGGATTTGGAGAGCGAGAGAGGACTCGCTTTTTTCTAACTCACATAGACACTTGTCTTCACGAATGAGTCTTGCAACGAGGTCATCCTTTTTTCGCTCTACTGAAGGAGTGCTTTCCCAGGCCATGCGAAAAGTAGAGAATTCGGAAGGCAAGTTGCTTAATAGCTTTGACTCCAAAGCTGAGTCGAAGGGATTCTCACCTACATCTTTTAACTTTTTACAAATGGACTTAAACTGTTCGGTTTGAAGAGCGATCGATTAACCGTCTTTCGTTTGAAATGCATAAAACTGTTCCCACATACTTTTTTTGCATCTGCACTACAGTCACCATATAAACTTTTCAACTCGCGACGTAAAACTATGTACAGCTTACGATATATACTTGGGGGAGCAGTGGATGCGTGCTTGGCTCATAACCTGTTGAATATCTGTTTTACTGTGAAAATGAACAAACAGAGATTTGAGCACACACACAAAAGTATATATATATATATATATATATATATATATATATATATATATTTATGAATGAAAAATGTAAGTTTTACAAAGACACACAGAATAGCTTCACGCGAAGCGGTCTGCTCTCGGCTAGTTCTGCCCTCTGACATAAGGTGCTTCCGCAGCATACGCGCGCACGAGGAGAGAGAGAGAGCTGGCAACACATCATAACGATGGGACAGAGAGAGAGAGGGAGAGTTCTGGCAACACCAAGAGTGTGCCCTCTTCCCGTATAGATTAAGTTATTTCTCACGTGCAGACTTGCATACAGCTGACCATACAAAATTCATAGCACATAAGCTCATGTAGTAAAAAATCAACAGAAAGGTAAAAAAAAACTAAATGCAGATAAACTCGGGATTAGAAGGTTGACGAAGGTAATAGGAAAAGTATAGAATCAATGCAACGGTTTAGTCAACCCAATGGAACTACTGATCGGCTACTAAGTAGACTTACTGGATCGGAAGATTTGCCAGAATTTAAAGGAGCTGGAGTTAAGTGGATCCGTTTTAAGTGAATATTTGAATTATCAAACGATGTGGGGGATATAAAGAAGCAGAACATACTCACCGCCTGTATGGATGTTTAGAAGATGAGGCTAAGGAAGCAATGGCTTCCCTCATGATGCCTTCCAACAAAGTAAAGGAAATAATTAATGCACTGGAAATGCGTTTCGGTAACCCTAATGTCGTCCTTACAAAAATAGTGAAAGATTTGACGTCTTTATCGAACTTAGCACGAGAAACTGATATTGTAGCGTTGGCTACAAAGTTATATAACGCCGCTGTGGCCATGGAAGCCATTACTTGCACAGTCCAGAGCTAACAACCAGTATTAGCGAAAAAATGCCATGTTTGATTATATGCCTCTAAAATAGATTTAAGTGGAATATGGAATCAACAGAACCGCCATGGTGACTATTGCCAGATTTCTAAAACAGAAGGCTCGGATCAAATGTGAAGCAGGCATTACTATGTAGGTTTCAAAAATGTTGACCTCTCCACAAAAGTGGGAAAAACTCAGCAAGAAATCGCTTATGAACAGGACTAACTTTATTGTATAGATAATTTTATTCTTCATAAACGATATAATGAACGTAAGTCACTGAACAAAAATTTGTCTTAAGATGTGAAGCCGTAGAGGTGAAAAAACAGGGTCTACGGACCAACTTTTTTGTTAGTGAACTTTCATTTGTCACATCATTCTGAAAAATCTAGGAAACGGGTTGAAAAAATCAGGTACCTTTCTGACAGCCATATTAATTCATAGTCAAGAATAAAATTCTAAAATGTTAATGATTTTAGCCTACAAAATTTTCTAAATAGAAATAGGCAATCTCAGTGTCATGTTGGACTCTATAGGCTGCTATTCAGCCCTTCTACCAAAAATCTATGTTCCCAAGAAAATGTGGAAAAATCGCCAATCGCTTAGAAGATGAGCCTTCGTCTTACTTTCGCAACTGTAGTAATACAATTTCCAGAAACATGACTTACAATTTATTGAATAAATTTTCGGTCATTTTCTATCGTTTTTTTTTTTTAGATTTGATCGAAAAGCATTGAGTATATCGTGAAATTGAACATACGAGAAAAGATTTGTTTGGCCAACTTCTAAAAATTTATTAACAGACATTTTCACGCTGGCTCATATGTATATGTAGATTGAGTAAATGCAGAAAATGTTGTTTTTGTTACTCAAAGACCAATTTGGTAAACATAAAGATTGATCGATTCCTAAAAAATTCAAGATCTAAATGTAAAGTTACACAAGGATAGAAAACAAGGACCTGATGATAATTTCAATTATTTTCAATGTATCATAATAACTTGTGCGCGTATATTTATTCCAATTTTATGGTAATTTAAAATCAAAAGAATTTCAAATATGTGTGTTATTTATGATGGTGATTCATAAACGCGACTTTTTGTAATTGCAATATTCAGCTAAATATTTCGCAATGGAAAAACTATTACGCACTTATTTTTGATTTTTAAAATAATATCGGATCTCCCGCAAGGCTCTCTAAAATTTGGCTGACTTTAGCCAAAAAAAAGTCTTCAGAGTTCACAAAATTTGTAAAAGCTGAAAGGCTTTCTTCAAGGAAATTAGAGGTTAGTGGGTTAAGAAATGGAAATTAATGTATATTTACCAATTAAGTTTCCTTCATTTTACATTAAATGGTAGATGCAAAAATTTTATCTTGTGTTGATTATTAGGTTCTATGAGAATTGTAAAAAATGTTTGAAAGATTAGTAATAAAATAATTTTAAAAAAACGTTTTGTGGAAACCCTGGCGGACCGGCCGAACGCAAACATTACGCTACAGCGTAACGGTAAAGTAATGGTAAAGTAATGCTAAAGTAATATGGCATTATAATTAATAAAGGAAACAAAATTAATATGTAAATTGTTGCAATTATGATAAAACGTTAAAATTTACATTAAATGGTCATGCCGTAATTGCAACAAGTTGCTTTCTCAGCGTTAAAAAATAAAAAAACAAAGTGGCTGTCATTCAAGTCGGGTCCCTGCAGACTGGCAACCCACTTAAAGCCACGTTAGCGGGTTGCCAATATGCAGGGGCCCGACTGCAATGACGGTCACTATGCTTTTTTATTTTTTAATGCTGCAAAAGCAACTTGTTGCAATTGCGGCATGACCGTTGAACGTAAATTTCAACGTTTTATTATAATTGCAACAGTTTACATATTAATTTTGTTTCCTTTATTAATTATAATGCCATATTACTTTACCATTACTTTAGCATTACTTTACCGTTACGCTGTAGCGTAATGTTTGCGTTCGGCCGGTCCGCCAGGGAAGGAAAAAAAAATTTCGTTTTGCTCCATTTTTCAGTTACATCACGAGAAAAAGGGAGAGAGAAACATTAACGAAGACAGATAGCAATTCCCTATCATTATTTACTATAACAAGGGTTCTAAGATTTCTAAATAATCTAAATATTCTGTCATGTCAATAATCTATTGGAAAAATGAAATAGTTTTAATTGTATTCTGTTCCTTTAAGCAACTCTTTTGATCACAAAACTTTTATTTTGAACGATGTTATTTCTTAAACCATTTTCTTTGATAAACAACTGAAAAAATTATATTTGATTACGTAAATAAATACTCGTGACAATGAAAAAACATTTTAAATTAAGAATTTAATCAATTTAATTGAAATTAATTTTTGTTTGCAGAATCAAAATTTCTATTACTAAAAAAAAATATACTATATAATATACTAAAAAAAAAATGTCTTACGCCTTTGATAACTCTAACTTCTGCTTTCTGCTCCTGTATCCAACGTTTGGTAAAAATATGTATGGCAACTCGGGACTGGGCAGTGCTACTCCACACACTGCTGAGAGTATCGCTTCCGCCTTTCGACCTCCGGCCCAAAAGAATGCCAGAGAAAATATTTGCTAATAGTGCTTTTTGTAATAATTGTACAACTCGTTTGGTTAAAGAATTGAATTCGTAGCTCTTTTGGAAAATGTCAAGCTTAACCCTTTCAGGGGCAGTGGGACGTATACGTCTCACTTGTTTTTTCGCAGTTTTTCAAGCATTTCTGATACATTTCACCTTGCTTAATGCACAAGTATTTGATTTTAGGCGCTTAAGGGTTCATGTGAAGTAATTATCATGAAAAACTGTGTAAAATTGTTGATTAACAATTTGTCATAAATAATTGAAATCGAGAAAAATCACTTTTTTGGAATAAAATCGGCTGTTTATAAAGTACTAGTCCTATAGCTGTGACCAATTTTCTCCAGTTCAGTAACACGTAGAACTGTAACATATATTTTTTGCAAAATTTTCGGCAGGCAAGTTTTTTTTTATCTCATTTTTTGAATTCATAAAAAATTACGATTTTTGACGAATTTTCGGCAAAAGTGCATGTAATGTACCGTATTTGTGATCGATTATCAAATCGTAAAATAAAAAAAATGTTGTTCGAGCCACTGATTGACAATATAATGTCAAAATTGCAAAATTCAACATGACGGATTCAAAATGGCGGTTATATTAGTGCAAATTCGCAAGAATTTTGCAATAACAAGAATTGAAAGGCTGGATCGAAGAATGGGACGTGCGCTTGGATCACCCTGAACGTTGTGCAATCTCCCGAAAATCCCGCATGTCCCGTTCGCTCGTCTTTACATTAAAAAAAAGGTACAAATCGTTGATTCTCAAAGAGCTTCCAGTGAGAAAGTTGTTCCGTAGGGATTAACGAATAAATCTGCGCAAGCAGCATATTATTTCGTTTTGTATATCACAAGATATCTTTGAGGTAAGTGTGTAAAATTTTCAACATTTTTCATACACAACCTACATGCAGTAACGGCAACTGTTTCCTTAGCGCGCATCATTTTGTTTTACTAAGGTCGTGATATCTTGTGATATACAAAACGAATTAATATGCTGCTTGCGCAGATTTATTCATAATAACATTCAGGGGCAGTTTCAAGCCATCAGGCGCACATCCCATTCTTCGATCCGACCCTTCAATTATTTTAACAGAAGAATGTGCCCCTGGAAGGGTTAAACACATCGTTCTATCGTTAGCAGGAGCTGAGATAGCCTGTTCATATATGAATAATTTTGTGTGCTAAAACTATTAACATTTTAGAATTTTCTTTTCGACTATGGATTAAGAAAGATTTTAGAAAAATAAATGCATTTTTTCAACCCGTTTATATAATTTTTCACAAAGATGTGATAATTCAAAGTTAACGAACATAAAAGTAGGTCCATGGACCCTGTTCTTTAACCTTTACCGCTTCACATCTTTTGAAGTATTTTTTTAGTGTCTGTGTGGAGAGTTCAACATTTTTCGCATCTATAATAGTTCCTCACTAAGCAAAATACCTTTGCAACGCAGTGGAGAACAATTTGACCATCAAAACCAAAAGCGGAGGCATGATATTCAGGCTAGTGCCTGTAGTACGATGAAGGAGAATAATATGAGTAAGCACATGTGCTTTTGCTATTTGCTTTTCGCTTTCACAAATTTTTGCCTAAAGTTTGTGAAGAAACGAGTTGCAAAGAATCGCATCATACTCTCTTACATATGGTGGATTGAAAAGCTTCCTACCTGACTGAGAATGAAAATGTTGGTTAGTCAAATGATATTTATTTCTCAACATAGTCTCCCTTCAACTCAATACACTTGGTCCGACGTTTCTGGAGCACTTTCATTCCCTCAGTATGATAACTGTGGTCTAAACTTCAGAAGTAGTCATTAACGGTACTTATCCCTTCAGCATCCGACAAAAATTTCCTCCTTCTAGCTATTTTTTGAACTTTACAAACAGAAAAAAGTCTCACGATACTCAATGTGGAGATTAGCGTAGATGTGTAATTAATTCTTACTTTAGTACGTGTAATTTCGTCCTTATAATTAGCACTCGCGATTTTGATCAGTAGTGAGCATGAGTGAGCAAACGCGGCACCCAACGAGCGCTCATCTTTCTCGTACTTGATTCGTCATGTAAAATCGTCTGCGCGTTCATATAAGATACCAGCATGAGCAGCTTCAACTATCTCTCTTAAAGTTAATTGAAGATCATTTGCCACGATTTCATGAACGTAGTCAAGGGCGTTCCTCGTCGAAAATGCTCGTTCTATCACGCTTGAACTCAGCAGTCCAGGTTTCCATGGACCTAAATGATGGAGTACCATCTCCATAGACTGAATCCATTCGTGCCTAAATTTTAGTAGGAGATTCGGCTTTTAACACTAGAAGTACCGGGATTTTCTGCCACCTTTGGTTACCGCGAGGGGTCAATTGACCCATACATGCGTTGGGTGTCAAATAATGATTTTGAACAGTTTCTACCGTCAAAAAGTTAATGATAGAAATATACTATATTCATATTACATCATTAATATAAGTGGAGAAGAGTAGTGAGTCCTGAAAAAGTACAACAAAGAAGTGTAAATGCTCGCCTACCTCAGCGTAGTCCTACCGACGTCGCACGTTTTTATCCTAACTTTTTCGTTTTCGTATGTCGTTTTCGTATGTCACAATGAATAGGCTTCATTTTTTTGCATAATCGACCAAAAATGTCTTGTTAATGACTTCTTGCTGTCATTTTTTCAAATTAACAACAATTGGTAATTATTTAAACAATATTTGTAAACAAATTTACATTTTTGACATTATTCCACGAGAAGGGCCAATTTTTTCGCGGATACTAAAATATTTTGAAATGAAATACCAGCAAAAACAATGTTGGGGTCAATAGGGTCATTCACTAATTTTTTTTCATTCTTGCATATTAAAGGACATGCTCTAAAATCACTAATAATACCAGCATAGTGTAAAAAAACGTTTTTTCGAATTTATATTTGATAAAAAAAAATTTGTACATGTTTAAAATTCCTATTTCTGTCGCGCCCATTCCGCCATCTTGATGTGACGAAGCTAGCCGCCAAACGCTTGTAAATAAGCCGGGCGATTCATGTTTTTCCATAAAAATGAAAAAAATCAGCGCAAGCATTGCTGTTTTGTGCCTCAATGCAAGAACACGTCTGTAAAAAATTCAGGAAAATTATTCATTTCTATACCAAAAGGTGAGTAACGAAAAAATGGTATAAAATTGTTCGGAGTGGCATATGCCCTACAACATTTTTAACTTCAACAGTATGTTGTTGCGAAGATCATTTCAAAGTAATTAAATATTTTCATTTAAAATTAGAAAACTATAAAATAGGCTTTTTATAACATAAAAAGCCCGTTCTTGACTGATATTCAACAGTGTTATATTGGGATGCCGGGACGTATGTGCACCTTAACCTTAAAATCAAATTGTTTATTTGCGCAACAAGTATTATAAAATTATATATTTTTCAACTTTGGAATCATGCTGCTATTTTTTAAAAAGAGTGTCCACTAAAGAGAGAATATGTACTTAATTCTTATATTTAACAAGTGCAAAATCAAAGTATTGAATTTGGAGGTTAAAGTTCACTTTATGACAACATTTCTATTGTCGATTATTTCGTTTCCTTTTTATTTAAACTAAAATAAATACGATATTTTGATCTTGATCAGATAACTAACTTTAAATTCGAGTATACAATACACCGGTTTGAATCCTTATACTTTTTTGCTTTCACTCCTCGAGTCTCAGCAACATTGAATCTGGATCGAGCACTTCGCAAAGAATTCACTAATCATAAGTGTACTCACTTTTGGCAAATTATCCGACCTGGCTTTAACGTATCCAGACATATTGATACTTCATAAAAATAAACCCTTTTTGCCAAAAAACGTTGATAATTAATTATTTTGATTGTTTTTATCAATCTGAATATGTATTTTCTTCGGCTTTGACGTCGCGTGACGTCACACTACGTGTTTCAAGCCATGAGGGCGCCACATGTTTTCTTTTATAAATCGACATTTACGGTGGATATTTTATCACTTTTTTAATAAATTATTATAAATAATTAAATAAACGAAATTAAGCTTTAATTTCACATTTTAATTCTTTGGGAGTCAAAGTTTATAACTACGCAGCGCGTCCTCGGGTTGCGGATAGAGGAACGGCCCGTTAGTCTGAACGGCCCCTCAGGTTAGCTGCGAATACAAGAATCAGCAGCCGCGGACAGCCGATAGGAACCAGTCGTGGGTGTGGTGAGCCCAGCCTAAGATGTTGGCCTAGCACTGGTAGAAAACACGGTGACCATGGCTTGGGAGGACCCACCCATTCACGTTCATACGCAATGGGTGGGTCCTGGCAGGCCGGGGTGCAGCGTGTATTCACCTAGAAACACTACCCGAACCAAAACTAAAAATCTTGTAAGGGAAAAATCCTGCTGCCCATTGGACACCGCAGCGATGACACTGCCCGCAAGGGATGTGTGGAATGATTCGCCAGTATAGGGCCAAAGGGGTATTGATGCCAGTAGGCGCGCTGCCTTGCAGGGGGACGTTAGGATGCGAGGATGAAACTGTAATGTGTCTGACGACAAGTTGGCATGGTCCTTGTCAGAGTCGGAAAGCTCCCATACTTAGACCTAGCGAGGTATGGGGGCTATCACTCCTGGGACAGTGGACTCACCTACGATCGGAATAGGATCCTAACGTGCAGATTGTCTTGAAACTACCATGGCTAACTTGCAAAAATAAAAAACTGCAGTTAAAGATCTAAGGGTGGGAACTCTCAACGCGCGTAGTCTGAATACTGGCGGATTTAGCGAACTCATTGGGATAGCAAATAAATACAAAGCTGACTTAATAGCACTTCAAGAAACCTGCTGGCCGGGCGATTTCGCGTCAATTTCTAAGGATAACTATACTTTTCACTATGGGGGAGCTAAGGGGCGCGCAGTGGGGACCGGTTTTCTTATTAATGAACGAATCTCGCAAGCGGTTATCGACATGCAATTCATTAACGATCGGTTATCATACATTGTACTAAAGGGTATTTTCAACAAACAGGTATTATTTAATGTGCACTGCCCCACCGAGGACAAAGACGAAGTTACTAAAGATCTCTTTTACGAAACAATCGAGCAGGTTTTTGACAAGTTCTCAACTTTTGGCGCAAAAATAGTATTGGGAGATTTCAACGCGAAAATTGGAAAATAACCGATGTATAGGCCTACAATAGGATCAGAAAGTTTGCATGACGTCAGTAACGACAATGGAACTAGAGTAATAAACTTTGCAGCTTCAAAGAACCTTCTTGTCAAAAGCACATTTTTCAAGCATAAAAATATACATAAGGCCACCTGGAGATCACCAGATGGTAGCACTCACAGTCAGATCGATCACGTTCTAATTGACAGAAGATTTCATACAAACATTCTCGATATAAGATCGTATAGGGGAGCGGATTTAAATTCAGACCATTTTCTCGTGATAGTAAAAATAAGATCTAGGCTAGCGATAACTAAGAAAACAAGCCGCACAAGAGCCAACAGTTCGTTTCAATATAGATAAGTTCAAAACAGCAACAGAAACATTAAATTATCAAGTTGGGATTTCTAACAGCTTTGACGCTCTCAAAGAACAGAGAGACGATAACGATAACTGCGAGGATGATCCGGAAACCCTGTGGAGCAATATAAAAAAGGCGGTAAAGACAGCCGCGAAACTTACGATAGCTTTAAAGAAAGTAACAAAAAGCAAACCATGGTTTGACGAAGAGTGCAAACTCGGGTATGAAAAACTTTGGAAGGCCAGACTAATTAGTTTACAAAATAAATGCGATCAAACACATAAGAAGTATCTCGAGATTAGTAAAAGTACAAATAGGCTCTATAGATACAAGAAAAGCGAGTGGGAAAAGAATAAAATACTAGCAATAGAAACGCATAATAAACAGAATAACCCGCGCGAGATGTACAGAGGAATCAATTTTATAAGGAAAGGCTTTCAATGTAGAACGGAAGTAATGAGGGACGAAAATGACAATCTAGTAGCCGATGCGACAGAGAGACTGAATTTATGGAAAGACTATTTCGATGAACTATTAAATGTACGCAAAGCCCCCGTTGAAGGTAATCTCGGCGAAATCCACACTGCTGATCTATCAATTGATGATCCTGCTGATATAGAAATAAAAATGGCTATAAAGAAGTTGAAAAATAACAAAGCCGCGGGCATCGACGACCTACCGTCAGAACTGATAAAAAATGGAGGCCCTTGCCTCACAAGACAAATTATTAAATTAATACGCGCAGTTTGGAAAACAGAACGCATGCCGGAAGAATGGAATACCTCTATCGTTATTCCCATCTTTAAAAAAGGCGATAAAACTGACTGTAACAATTATCGGGGAATTTCACTTGTATCTTCGTGCTACAAGATCCTGTCTAATGTAATCCTAAGTAGACTGACTCCTTCTGCCGAGGAAATCATTGGGGATTACCAGTGTGGATTCCGCCGAAACCGATCTACAAGCGACCAAATGTTTACAATTAGGCAACTGCTAGAAAAAAAATGGGAATTTAAAGAATTAGTGCATCAGCTATTTATCGATTTCAAAAAAGCTTACGACTCTATTATACGCGCACGAATGTACTGGATCCTAGAGTTCTTGGGTGTACCAAGAAAATTGGTTAGACTTATCGAAATTTGCTTAAGGGGCAGTAGGGGTAGAATACGCGTAAACGGTAGTTTATCTGAAGAGTTCTCGATCCGCGATGGCCTGAAACAGGGCGATGCACTTTCGTGCGTCC
Source organism: Andricus quercusramuli (assembly GCA_932178445.1). Lineage (NCBI taxonomy): Eukaryota > Metazoa > Arthropoda > Insecta > Hymenoptera > Cynipidae > Andricus > Andricus quercusramuli. The sequence goes on along the minus strand of CAKNXH010064323.1, from coordinate 100,930 downwards.
TTTTTAACTTGGTTTTAGAATACGTGGTTAGGCAAGTGCAGGTGAATCCGACCGGTGCTACCCTCAATGGGATAGTACAAATTCTTGGATATGCGGATGATCACAAAAGCCAAAGATATTGGCTTTGAAGTTAGCGAATCGAAGACAAAATATATGACCGTCGCCAGATCCGAACAAAGTAATCAAGACCGGGATCTAATGGCCGGAAATATGAAATTCGAAAGGGTTAGCGAGTGTAAATACCTCGGCTCTATTATAACTAGCGAAAATAAGATTAAAACGGAAATCAACGCGCGGCTGCACGCTGGCAATGGGTGCTATTATGCAGCAAACACATTATTAAAATCGCGATTGCTATCTAGAAACATCAAAGTAAGAATCTACAAGACAATAATAATGCCGGTCGTCATGTACGGGTGCGAAACGTGGGCGCTGACGAAAGGAGATGAGAATAGGTTTAGAGTTTTTGAGAATAAAGTACTTAGAAAAATCTATGGTCCAAAAGGAGACGAAGAGACCGGCGAATGGAGAAAACTGCATAATGATGAGCTGCATGCTCTCTACGGGTCAGCAAATATTAATAGAGTAATGAAAGCGCGTAAACTAAGATGGGCGGGGCATGTAGCAAGAATGGGAAATGAAAGAACAGTGGCGCAAGTTTTAAGAGGGAGACCGATTGGTAAGAGACCCTTAGGCAGACCGAGAAACAGATGGGAGGAAAATGTAAGGGATGATTTAAAAGAACTAGGACATGATTACTTGAACTGGATGGAGGATGCACAGGATAGAGATGTGTGGCGGTCTCGGGTTGGTGAGGCAATGAACTTTCGAGTTCGAACTGCTAATCTATAATAATAATAATAATAATAAGTAAAAATAAGTAATAAATAAATAATAAGTCAAATAAGGCATCCTACGTAGAGAAGAGCTCTCGATGGGTCTGACCAACATGTTTCTCAAGTCTGCTGGATTCAGATCGGAGACCGAGGGATTTCTTTTTGCCTGTCAAGACGGCGTCATAGACACCTTAGTTTACCGCGAGCGCATAATGAATATACCTGTACGCGATACCAACTGCCGAGCGTGCAAGCTAGAGCCCGAAACACTTGGACATGTTCTCAGTGGATGCTCTGAATATGCACGCTGCGCGTACATAGAGAGACACAATGCAGCTCTAAAAGTGACATATTACCATCTTAGGCATTTCTATGGTGTTGATCTATTGCCCGTCTTGCCATACGCCCAGGGGGAACTCGAGTCAGTCGTGGAGAATGATCAGTGTAAGATCTACTGGAATTTCTCATTCTCCACCACTCAACGTATCAGTGCTACGAAGCCTGACATTGTCCTCCAAGATCTGAAGAACAAGATCATTTACGTGATTGAATTCTCGGCACCAGCCGATGGTAATATCACGGCAAAGGAGGGAGAAAAACAGACGAAATATCAAGCACTTCTTTTCGAGCTGAGTAAGCTGTACCAAGGCTACAAAGTCCATCTTATAATTCTCATAATCGGCTGGCTTGGAGGTATGAAAGCTTCATTTATTAGCCAACTCAACAAGATTCCGGCTTGCCAGCGTCAGGCTCATTTCATCGCGAACCGGATGCAAAAGGCTGTTCTCCTGGGATCACTCCATCTGGTCCGTCAACACTGTTCCTCTTAAATTCTACAAAGATTGGTAGCTCTAAAAAAGTATCCAGAGGTGAAACCTTCATCTCCAACTGTCTTGTCTGCCGCGTAAGGTCATCCGCGGCTAGAGACCTGACTCCAGGGAACAGTGTTGCCCGATGTTATCACGCGTAAATTTCCCGCTCTTGCCTACCTTCTAGGACAGAAGGAGCAGAAGCGGATGACGTACACGTTCCAGTAGCTTTGGGATTGGTTTCTTTAAGGAATCATGATCGAAGCTTCCGGAGCCTACAACTTCTCATAATAAGTCAAACCAAATTTTTGTGGATGACCCTATTGACCCCTGCCGGTAACAGACTATTAAAACTCGATTTCTTTTCAAAGTGCGCATCCAAAATTTCCGAAAAAATTGTCAAATACTCCTATTCATAAATAATTAAAATTTACGAAACGCCATATCTCTGCAAGCAACCGCTGCGGAGATTTACTACTTTAAAAATCGAAAGGGGTCAATTGACCCAGCCTGGTACTTCTAGTGTTAATTTAAGAAATTTTATTACCGCGCGATATTACAATTTCTCAATTTTTGGGAATGTTGACAAACAATCGCTTTCAAAGGCTGTCCGAAACCAACTTATCGCTAAATTGGCATCAAAGTTTGCTCTTCTCATTTGATTCAATTACAGCTATTAGAAAAGTATTTAAATTTGACTAAAGTCTTGTTCTTTCTTGGTTAGGTCGGAGATTTCTTAATCTATCCTTATAAAGACGATAAGTAATCAAAATAAATCGAGCCTGAATATTCTTTGAAGGAAATCCCCAAACTGACGCTAAGTTCAACGAAAGCTCATCCCAGTAGTGACCTTGATGAGGCCAGCATGTGAAATCTCAACTCACGTGTTCCTAGACGATGGCTCTACCGTTTCTTTATTGAATGCAAAGGAAACTAAACGGATAGTATTATCAGGTGATTGTTATGATCTGTAGTTGCGAAGTGTTGGTGAATTTTAAATCGCAGTGTCTCATCGTCCCGAAATTCGGGATGACTAGTGCAATATTTTTCATAAGCTTGGCTAGTCGTCCCGAATTTTCGGGTGAGGGCGGAAAGGCACCCCTGTGACTGACCATAGAAATAATGTAGGTGAAACACCTACCCCTTTTCCAAGATCTCGTGGGGGCGGGAAGGCACACCTGTGACTAGCTACGTAAATAATAATTGTCCAACCCTCCTAATATTTCGGGACGACTAGACACAGCCATTTTAAATATTGAAAGTAAACTAGTTGAATTGGTTATTCAGGGAAAGCAATTCGACACTGGGGATGTACTGACGTATACTTGTCGTATGGTTAAACATTGGGAAGCACCTTTGCTTTGGGAACAAACAGCTTTGTCTACAAACAGCTGTATTGCCATCAGAAGAAAGGTTTCATTGATAAAGGCAAATAAGCAATTTGGCAAATGCGAATAAGGTTTGGCACCTTGCGCACTTTAGTGTCGTAAGTCCAAAAAAGCGAGGTAAATTCTGAGTGATATCTGATGCTTCCGAAAAATGTCATGAATCCAGTCTGAACGATCAACTACTAGTGGGCCCTACGATTCTGTATTCTCTTCCTGGATTTTTTATGCGGTTTAGGCAGAAACCTTTAAAATTTACCAGAAATATCAGAGAGATGATTCTACAAATTAAGATACTGTATGATCTCTATGATTTTCGGAGCTACATTGTCACCTTCTGCTACATTGTATGTATGGAATCAGAATGCACGTGAATTTGAAACCGATTTTTCGAAGGTATTGCATACTATCACTCGAAGGCATTATATTGGTGACTATCCTGATAATTTTTTTTTCTACGATGGAAGGTGGAAAACGTTCAAGAACGCTCCATGAAGGGTCCGCACTTCTCAGTAGAGTGGGGATCTTAGCCGCATCACTACAATGACCCCGACGTATACAATATTCAATTATACATTGCGTATAATTATACATTTACAAAATCATATTTTTCATTATAATAATACCACCAAGGGACCCACTAAAAACCACCACCCTTTCTCCTTGGCTTGATCCACCCGGAACCGCTTTCGCATTACTTCAGGGGGTGCCATTCTTTGGCCGTCCCTCGGCCTTCATCTTTTGTGCCAGCTTGGTCTTCTCCTGGTGATCTGGGCTTCTTTTCGGACCTGTCCAGCTACGATGTTAGCTTGCACGTCCAAGAGGCTTCTTCACCGAGGCTTCCTCTCTGAACGACAAGCATGGCCCCCGGAAGATGGTCTGTCCGGGGTTCTCCCTCTTTTCCAGGGCAGAGATAGCATTGCGGTCTGCTGTTGCATTCCACAGCTTTGTGCCCCTCTTCACCGTATCTCTAGAAACATTTTGTCCGATCTGGACCTTTGCATTTCGCTGGATCATGGCCGTAGCCATGAAAGCGATAACACCTCGTGGACTGCGTCTTCTTGCGGACCCTACAAGAGACTCACTCCACCTTCAGGTGTCCTGTTCGAGTTAGTCTTGCGGCCAACTTCTCAATCATCTTCACAAAAGCCTTTAGAGTTCCTCTGTGGGACTTTTTCGTCATGCAGACTCTAACGTCGCCCAGCTGGTTATCTCTGAAGTGTTTCTTGAGAGCGTCCTTAATCTCCCCTTCCTCCGTCGTTTCGTCCAGATCAAGGATCTCTACTTCGGTGCGGGGGACGAGCTCGCGCACGTTTCCGGCTTCTCCGACTGCCTTCCTTGATGGCAGATGACAGTTTGGTCCTGCCCTCTGCCTCGCTTCGCACCTCAATGAGGACGTTGCCGCTCCTTGTCTGTCTCAAACCCTTGATTTTCACACCAAGTCTGCTGGGCTTAATTCTGCTTTTTACGTCCTTAAGGAACTGCGCGTAGCTCTGCACCTAATCCGGGTTTACCAGCACCGCTTCCGATCGAGCGCGTCTCGGAGCCTCCTTTTTCATCCTCGGCGCGGAGACTGATTTCGTCCTGTGCTCTCCTTCCTGCTTTGCTGATGTGCCCGCTCCATTGATTCCGTTCGTCAGCTTTTTGGCCGATGGTCTCCGGGCTGCCATCTCTTGTGGACTCAGAGTAGGCTCTCTCGCTCTCTTGCCGGGAGCAAGGTCTGCCTCCGCCTGAGTTCCCTTGGAGGCCATCTTCTTTTCGCCTGTTATCTTCTTGGCCTCACGTACCTTCTTGGCGAAGAACTCACCAATACGGTATTCGAAGCTATTGAACCAACCGTCTACCGTGCGTGAATGCCTCTTCATTTCTTCGATGACCTCAAACGCGTTATCTAGCCCCGTTATAATTGGCTCAAATATGTTTCGTTTAGTATCACTAAAATCCTACATAATCTTCAGGATGTTCTCCATCTTCAGCATCAGATTGAACCCTCTCTCCATCGTCTTCTTGAATCCAATTTTATGGCATCTCACCTCACTTTTGAGACTAGTGTTCTCCTCCTTCGTCACGTCCATTTCTCCGCCAAACGCCTCCTCGCACAAGCTCTTTTCATGAATAAAGGACAGCTCCCAGTCTTCCATAGACCTATTTCCGTCACGCTCCAACTCCTCAACACGACTACTTTCAAAGATTGATTTTCGATTCGGATCCATATTGCTCCCACGAGTAGCTAGGGACAGATCGGTCCGCCCCCGCAGAGCTCCGCATGCGGAGGTAAGGTCTCCATACTCTAGGAGGCGACCTGGTATCCTAGAGACACCGTATGGAACACCACACCCTGATGCCGCGCAGTCTTCGGCACGGTTGTTAACGCCTTGACTTGGGGGTTTTCCTTCGGGACCATCCCTGGACCATTGTCCGCTTCGGCTTATTGATTAGTGTAACCGTATTCAGCAGAAACCCTCGGTTACAGACAGAAGATGGAGCTGTTGTGGATATTTGAAGTGAAACGGAAGTTCATTCGCGTAGTGGATTAGAGATACGAAGTCGGTCCAGCAATAGTCCAAAGGTTCGAAGCTCCCTGCTACAAGAAAAATTGTCATCGGGAAAAATTGAGCTCGCTCTTCGTCTGGTTATAACAAATTGTAAGGGATTGCCACTCTTATGTGTAGTTAATGATATTTCTTCTCCCTCGGTTATCGATAGTCTGAATAATATAAAAAATTAGACGGAAGAAGATGATGGTCAGTCCATCAATTTTGTTCATTTCGGCTTTTCCTCAGATGTGGAAGAAAGTTCTTATCAGGCCTATCAATAAAGTTGAGGCACCTCAAGGTCCTATTGATTATAGACATGTACCTATATTATGCTTCCGGTCTAAAGTATTCGAGAAAATAGTCTATAAACAAATGATGTATCATATTGAAGCAAAGAACGTAATAGATCTCTATCAGCCTGGTGACAGACAAGGATTTAGCACGCACGCGTTGCTTGTAAAAATGTTAGACAATAATACTAGTAGGCAGGCCATAGACAAGTGAATGATTACTATCATGGTACTTTTTGACTTTGGCAAGGCTTTTTATATGGTTATCCATACTCTTTCACTTCGAAAATTGAAGGCTCTGGGCTTCTCAGTTTCTGTTCTGAAATGGCCGGTATCATATCTCTGTGTTCGAAGGATTGAATGAGGGAATATATTGGGGCTAAATAGTCATATGTGTCCCCCGGGCTCTGTGCTTGAACTGTCATCAAGTACTGTTGATGTATAAATTTTGATGATGACCTGCAAATTTATATTCAGTGTACGCCGGATCAAGTGAGTGAACTAATTGCCCCAGTCAATGAAGATGCGAAGGCGATACTTCACTAGGCAGAGGTTAACGGGTTCTGTTTTAATCTTAAGAAGACTAATGCTTGAGTGTTTGGAAGTTCTGGATATATCATTTACTTATATGTTGGAACTTTTTGTCGGTCAAGATGAATGATGTCATATACCCTTTGTTAAAGAAACTCGAAACCTGGGAGCAATTATCACGAGTAGACTTTCGTGGAATGTTGTTATCCTCTATTATATTGCCTTATTTTGACTATTCCCGTGCTGTCTGAAATAATTTGACTCGTGAACTATACCTTCTCCTCGTCCTGCTATTCCTTCTCTTCCCCCTCTTAACCTTCTTCCTGTTCAATAGAGAATAATTCAATAGAACAATGAAGGCACAATCAAAAGTCATAATAATAAGAAGAATAGTAGTATAACAGTTCTTAAATAAGCAATTATTTGCCACGATTTTTGCGCTTCTGGAGTCAGCATGATGTATTTTAATGTTTGTTGATATCCGAGATTCATTATAATGATGAATATGTAATCTTTCATCATATTTAAGACTTTACTATATTCAAGACTCAATAAAACATTGCTGATGTGAAAATCTGTGAAATAAATCGATGCTTTCGGCTATACTGGGGTTGAACCCAGGACCTTCCGATTTCCGGTCGAGACCTTTTTCACTGAGCTGCGTAGGCTTCCGCCATTCATCCCTTTGCTGAAGTATATGCACTAAGGTCATTTATAATTCTGAATTCATTGAGGTTATAGTAACATATGAAATTTGCAATTATGTGCTATGACTTTTTCACCCTCAGGGTCAGAATTATGATTTCTAATACTTGGTGATATCCGAAATTCATTTCATGTAAGACATTTCATTCTTTATTATTTTTTAGGTATCCATTATATTGAAGATTCCCTTAGGGATCATTATTGATGATAAAATCAGTCTAAATTACAATTTCGCATCTAATTCGATTCTTTCTTCAAATTTTTCTATTAGTTCTTCGACTTCTTCATCATGTTCAATTCAAACGTTTTCTTATTAAGATCTGAAAAATGCAACAAAAAGTACTGAGAACACGTCAAGTTTGTACTTTCGGCACTAAGAATGCTCAGCTAACCTGTTTCTGTCCTACACGCTTCCTCAGTGATCACACGTTACTAGTGCGATTTACCAGTATGCTACTTCTTCAGTTAGTAATAAGGGGTAGTATAACAGTTGCCATTTTCAATTAGTCAAAAGTGCATTTTTTGATGTTTCGTATTCAAGAAACTGCAAAAGTGTTTGAAAACGAACCTTCACTATTCAAAAATGTCATACAAGATAACAAAAATTCTTTAGCTTATTTTTCCGCAATTAATTTAATTCTACATCATTTCGAAATATAATTCCCATATCACTTATCCAGTGCAATAAAATATTTATACAAAATTGAATAAATGCACTTCGGTTTTCAACATGCCAATACGTGGGCTAATGTGCAAAGAATTGGTGCTCTGATCCGATACCTTTGATCATTACTTTAAACGATATCGCAATCAGAGTGAAGCGGAAAATTCTCTCTTTCGTCTAGGTTCAGTTTCTTAACACTAGAAGGACGTGTGGTGTCCTCAGGACACCTTGAATTTTAGAAACGCTGTGGTTCGGATTTGAGTAAAAATGTATGTCTCTGTGACCCTGACTTTTCCTAAAGTTAGCTAAAATACACATTTCGGAAGTTTCACATCAATATCGATTTTTGAACCGGCGATATTGAACCAGCACCCTAGAAGGACTGGCGGTGTCCTCAGGACACCGGGCTGTGTTCGAGCGCAACCCAAGCGAACCATAGCCACCATGGCGCGTGATCGAGGATTGAAACCGGAAGAAATCGTTGCCCTCTTGAATGATATCTCTGAGAATGAGTCCGACGCTGACAGGTACGATATTTCTTTCGTTATCATTGATAATTGCCGGAGTGACCAGAACTCCACATGGTGAACGAGAAGGTATCAATACCATGAGTGGAACCCCGAAATCCACATATTTCGTCACGATTTGGTCAATAAACGCCGCGGTGTCCTGAGTACACCGACCGTCCTTCTAGAAGGGGTCCAGAACCCAGTCCTTCTAGTCTTAAGAAAATCTATTAAATATTTATAGTTATAAGTTCTACCTGCTCTAAATAAAAGTTATATATAATGAAACTTGAGTTCTTACATATCTGTTTGTTATGAGTACAAGAATCCCTCAAAAAATCTTTTTATTTATTATCATAAATATATCATTAAGTCACAGTCCTATCGAGGTAAGCGTGACTCGTTCTGTTCTATCCTTGTTATACTATCATGGATCAAGAAATTTACAGGTAAGGGTAAGTAAGGGATGTATAGAGGAAGGATCGGTTTGAGATCAATAAAGAATTCACGTGTTGCTTATTCAAATACACTCGTCGCATAACACCAGTCCTACTGATGAGAATCCCATAGAAGGATCCATACTACTCACACAAATCAAATCTACTAAGCAAAACTCTGCACGAGGGTCTATAAGTATCCAAAGTCATGCGTTTCAGACGTCCATCACTTGGATAAAATTCTTCACTACTTTCATATATTTGCTTTTGTTGCTTCTTATATCAACAAATGCTACGGAAACTTTTTTGTAAACTTTCAAAACTTTCTCTATGATTTGTCTGAAGCTAAATATCTGATCCGCACATGCTCATCCATGCATAAATCCACATTGGACTACCCGATCTTTTTTTGTTATTTTCGTTACCTTACGAATACGTTTTTCTGAATATATTTTGCCTATGGTACTTAATAAGCTCGTAGCTCTATAATCAGTACAGATAATTTTACCACCCATTCCCCTGTATATTGGAAGGGTAATCGCCCTTCACTAATCATTTGGAACTTTCTCATTCTAAGCACATAAATTCATTAACTCGCACAACACCTTGACAAATACTCGTAACCACTCTTCAGCATTTCAGCGGTAATACCGCCCACACAAGGAGTCTTGCCATTCTTCAAATTCCTAATTAAAACCTCAATCTCGTAGGTGGTAGTGTCTATTTCCGGGTGAAAAAATTATGTATAGTTTATATATGGAGGAAAAAACCTTTATATTTTCCATTTGTTTTATATAGCAAAATTTCTAAAACAAATTAAGAATATCATTGTCTTTTCCACTATATATAAACTATGTATAAACTATGTATAACGTTTTCACCAGGGTTTCATCAATTTTAACGGGATTTTCTAACGTATCCTCTTCGGTACTACTACTTCCTTTTCTAATCTTGTCAACCCATTTTCAAAATAATGTCTTATTTTCTTCAAAATCATCTTCTGGTTTTTACAAATTCTCTATTTTGAATAGCGTCTGCTTCGGCTTCTCAGTTCTCCTCCATTCTGGCCCGAGGTTCATATCTGAAACTGTGAGGTAATGATCCATTCTACATTCAAAACCTCTCATTAACCTTATATCTCTTACTAGCTCTCTCAGTTTCGACTCCACTACAATAGAGTTGAACATCCTATGGCATTCACCTCTGCACCTCGTATACCTGTCGATTATTTGATGCCTGAGCTAAATATTTGTAATAACCAAGCATTTTTCTAAGTACATATAATATAAATAATTCCTCCCAATTATCATTTGTTTTTGGATCTCTGAAATTACATAGTGTGATACTATCTTCAGGATCGCAAGTGCCTGGAGTATCATTTAGCGAGTCCCAAAAGATATCTTTTACTCCACTACTTTCACCGTGAACTGGAGGGTAGCATTCTATTGTGAATAGCCTCTTGATTCTCATGTTCATTCTACCCACAACAATCTACAGTCGGTCACATGAGAGCGTAGTCACGATTACCATCGAATGGTAAATAGAAGGCCCAAATTTTTTGTCATCCCTTAGAGGGAAGCATAATCGTTAATGCTTTGTATAATTCAATCATATTTTCTTTATTTAAAGTCAGTTTTGCATTGTTTATCAAAATAAGTGCAGCTTATGCCTCTCGCTTCGAGGCAGTTTTTTTATGTTTACACCCCAAGGGAACCAAAATGACTCAGGTGGCTGCTGCTAAATATATGCAAAAGTCAAAACAGTTTGTGAGCTAATGGGTAAACCGTCATAAGCAATATAAAAGCGTCGATGACTTTCCCGATCGCGGCTCTTTCGGCAAGATCTCCGAAAAAGGTGAAAAAATGATTTTAACCATGTTTTCGAAAGATCCGACGTTAACTTTGCGAGAAGGTGCGCGATTATTGTCTAAAAAAGGATTACGAATATCCCACTGAACCTTTCGTAGACATTTGATGGCAAATGATTTGAAATTTCGGAGCACATTGGAGAAACCAATGCTGAGCGAAAAACACGTCCAAAAACGACTTGACTGGGCAGAAGAAAATTCGGACCGCGTCACACTGGATTGGCCATCCCAATCGCCCGATGCTAATTCAATCGAAAAATTTTGGGCTATTATCAAGATTAAGCTTCAAAAAAACAGACCCTGCCATTTGAACCAGCTAGTTCGCCGAATTCGCAAAATTTGGAGGTCGCTTCCCAAGGAATATGCGGAAAATCTAATCCAAAGCATGCCTCGAAGGTGCCAGGCCATTATTGAAGCTAACGGGGATTGGACCAGTTACGAAATGTATTTGCATTCAAGTTCATGATTCAATAAAATAATATTTGGTGGGGTTGTTCAGTTTAGTACGTTTCTTTAGTAATAACAATGACGACGCTCTTATGTGACCGACTGTAAGAGATACATATACATTCATACTTTCCGAAATGCTGCTTCCCTGTCTCGTTCATAATCAGACCGACTCCTTGGCTAACATGTAAAACATTATCTACTCCTGACCATAGTTTCAGACAATTTTCACCTGTATCAAGCCAAACACCTGCTTTCCATTCATCGCCTGGAACTATTTCGAAAGCATGCCTTTCATCAACCGAAGTGTCAATCCTACCCAAGGCTACGTTATTATTTGTGTTGCGCATTGTTTAAAAAATAACTTTAACCACCAACTTGATTCCATAAGTATTGAATCATGTCCAAAATGAGTAGCTCAATCGCCATAAGATGGTGTGTGCGGTTATAACGTCAGTCCCAAAAGACCTCGGCCATTCAACGAATATTATGAAAACGAAGCCAGAATCAAAGGAGTTATAATTCGTTTTTGATGTATGCTGAGGAAGGCATGAGTGTCCTGCATATTGGTAAAAAGATAGAAGAGACCGTTAACTTCTTAAAAATGCCTGACTCAAGATATCTACAAATCTTACAAGGATTAAGAAAATTACAATAAGTTTAAAAAAATTTGAGTTTGAAAAAATTTCACGCAAATAAAAATCCTTTACACCTAATAACAAAGAATTCAACTTATCGGAAATCGGAAATATTAGTACGAAGGAAATACTCATCTCCGATTTTGTTTCATCTCAATCATTTTAAGAAACTAAAATTTTCTATCAACCTTCACAGGTCGTATTTAGAAATTGAAACTTTCAATACAAATAGTCCAACACACACACACAAAATATTCAAAATCAAACGATTTGAAATGAACTAAGACAGTTCTACAATGTATTTTTTAGTAACTCGTTCTAACTGACCTCGGCGAGTGTTCCTTTATAACTGGTTGAGTTGAGAAAAAACACATGGTCCTAAAAAGGCGGCACTCGTTCACGAGAAAACTGTTTATCAAATGTAAGAAATTTTGATAAAATTTTACGCAAACCTAAAATACTTGTTATTTTTTAATGAAGAATTTCACCTCCCAGAAGTGTAATTTAACCACAAATATAGACGTACAAAGGAAATATATATAAATAGTAT
>CAKNXH010064323.1:53974-83728 GCA_932178445.1 Andricus quercusramuli | reverse complement strand
GAATTGAGCCTGTATGGCGAGAGATGTACGAACAACGTGGCTCGAAAAAAGGTGTAGCAGGCTGTCGAGAGAACCTGCTGATTCACAGGTGTGTCTGAAAAGACGCTACAGTCCATCAGCGCGTCATGTCAATGGCCTGGATTGACTGCCGGAAAGCTTTCGATTCAACCTCTCATAGACTCATCATCTGTCTGTTGGAAAGCTTGAAGGTACATCTACACATAGTGAGATGCATAGAGAGACTGATGCCTCTTTGGAAAACTAGATTTACTTTCTCATCGAGACACACGAGGGATTCGCCGGCCTGTCGTTGTGATTTCGTCGTGCCCTGTGACCACCCATCTCACGGATGTGAGACGTGGCCATAGGTGTATCTTACCGCGGTTCTACTGGGGGCTATCGACATTTTTTTTCAGATGGCAGTTGCTCTTAGTGGTACCCTGCTGTGGTTTTTTAACTTATTTTAGAATTATATATATATATATATATATATATATATTCGGTTTCGGTTTTAATTCCTCGGGAATCAAACTGAAGGGCCTATGGCAAAGCTACCGAACGCGTCCTCGGGTTGCGGATAGAGGGTCCCTGTACCAAGGTTTTCTGCTGAATATGGTTACAATAATGAATAAGCAGTTGCGGACAATTGTCCAGGGATGGTCCCGAACGAATAACCCCTAAGCGAAGGCGTTACAACCGTGCCGAAAGCTGAATGACACCTGGGTGAGGTGTCTCGAACGGTGACCCGAGATACCGGGCGACCTCTCAGAGCATCAACCTCATCCTTGCAAGCGGGGCTCTACAAGGATGGACGAATCCTTTCCTAGCTGTTCGTGGGAACAACAATGACAACACCAAACATAGTTGTAGTAAGTGCGGTTCAAAACAATCGAACGCGCAGGGCTCCCGACAATGTGTCGGACAACAATGCCGACTACCCTAGAGTTGGGGGAGCCAATCAAGACGGAGTCAATGCGATGAAACTGCGGAATTTCAATACTTTTGTGTCGATGGATCGACTCAATGACGACCTGCTAGAGTACTAAGATAGCAGTATGGCCCCCGAGCGAGAAGGTTACATGGCACGACTGCACGTTCTGTGGTGCGAGAAACACCCAGAGCTCTCGCACTTTTCGCGTCAACGTCTGCGAAACCATGCCGAACAACTCGGAAAAAGGGGCTATGTAAGCGGAGCGCATACTCTATCGCAGCCAGAACAAGCCGGTAACCGAGAAAGAGTGGCGACACTGAGACCAACCGCGAACAGGCATCCAATAGACGAAGAACGATGCTTCAGGACTTGGAGAAACATCAACATTTAGGTTTCTCCCAAGCCCACAGAGACTGAACTGGATGATGAGCTTCGTGGAGATTTTTCCGAAGAATCAGATCTCAAACTATCAATTGTGGTGTGAACAGTGCAGCAAGAACTTTGGCAGATGCAAACCGTACAAATAAATCAACGGTTGATCATAAACCCACAAGACGAATATATCAACTCAGCACAAAGATAGGCTGGGCAAGACAGTACGCGTCCCGCATTCAGTGCGTGATTGACTACATAACATCTGGCAGGACTTTGACTACCAAGTTTAGAAAGTTCATATTGTTGACAGAATACGAGTACTATCTGACGTTAAGAGAAGTCTAGAGCGGAGGGAGAGGTGAGTCAGAGAAAATCAACAGTTTTTGTCTGACCCATCTCGACTCTTCCAAGACCCTCCAGTTACTGTCGACCAGCCGCCCAAACCAGAGGAGGTCGAAGCATTTTGGAGATAAGTCTACGAGGTCTAACATCCACTTCAAGGGACTCAAAGAACATAAATAGCTTCAAGGAGCTGTACAACGCCCTCATAACAGCTGAGGAGGAATGCCCACCCATCACTACCGAGGTGGTGAAAAACGTATTAAGAGGCATGAAGAACTATTCCGCTCCCGGTCCAGATGGTATCAAGACCATCTAGTGGAAGAAGTTTACTTTCATACACCAACATTTGGCTCGCATATTCATGATATTTAAAGTCGGAAACGGCAATTCCGCTGTGGCTGGTGTTAGGACGCTCTATACTCCCGTCGAAAAAACGCAACTTGTTCAACCCAGAGAAGTACAGGCCAATAACTTGTTCGAACATACTGTATGAGATCTTTACAGCTGTCCTGAACAACAGAATTGTTCGAAGAATTGAGCCTGTATGGTAAGAGATGTACGAACAACTTGGCTCGAAAAAAGGTGTAGCAGGCTTTCGAGAGAACCTGCTAATTGACAGGTGTGTCTGTAAAGACGTTGCAGACCAGAAGCGCGTCCTGTCAATGGCACAGTGAGATGCATAGAGAGATTGATGCCTCTTTGGAAAACTAGATTTAATATCTCATCTAGAAATTATGGTGTGACAATGAGCATCATCACCTTCCAGAGGGGCGTCTTTCAAGGTGATACCGTGAGCTCTTCGCTATTTTGCATCACTTTTCTGCCTCTATCTCTGGCACTACGAAATTCTCCTGGATACATCTGTGGCGGCACTAATCAGCGCGAGCATAAGTTCACTCATGTATTTTATATGGATCACCTGAAGATCTATGCCTCTGATAAAACCAAACTTCAAACTGCTATGAATGTCGTCAAGAACTACGCAGAAGAGATTGAGATGGAGTTTGGTTTGGACAATTGTGCCAAAATTGATCTGAAGAAAGGAAAGATTACTGGCGTTCCCAAGGACCCTGAGCTTGTGGATATAAGTGTTATTAGACATCTTAATACTGGAGAGACCTATACACACCTGGGCGTGCCTCAAAGCCGCATTTAGGACGTAACATCAGTGAGGGAGTCTCTCCGAAGCAGATACAAGCATCTTCTTCGACAGATTTGGGCTCCCAATCTGCCGGCATCGAACATGGTATCTGCAACTAACATGCTTGCATATCAATTTGTCAGTTCCGCGATTATACATTTCACGCCGTCAAGGCAGACGCGGACTTCTACGTCGTTGCGACTGGCAGGGATCCTCTCCTAAATATGGCCAGGAATCACGAGATGATTGGCGAAGGAGCGTTCCTTCACAAAGCCGCGGAGCAAGCGGCCGAGGCCCTTGGCCTGAGTTTTAACATCAGAAGTGAGGAAAGTGCATTACTTCATCTAGATGTTTGACTTCTAAAAGTCGAAGTGAAGAAAGCAGAGGTTGACAAATTTTACCAACAGCTACTCGACAAGACAATGCTTGGAAACTTTCACAGATCATCAGGGCTTAATTCAGGTACAGAGAGCTTTATTTTCGCATATCAGGACGGTGTCATTTCCAGCTTAGCATACCGTAACCGCATTTTATGTCAAGCAGTTCCCAGTGATAGGTGCAGAGCGTGTCATACACACGCTGAATACCTAGAACACATACTATCGGGGTGTCCGTCCCACACAGGAACGAGGTATATCTATAGATATAATGCAGCCTTAAGAATGCTTTATTACTATCTTTGTCGCTCTTAAGGTGTTGCTCGCGACTCTGCCCTGTCGAAGGCTCCAAGGAGGATAGAGTCAATGGTTCGAAACGAGGAGTGCCAAATTTTCTGGAAGTTCGATTTTCGAGCAGCAGTCTCCGTTGCGCACTCGAGGCCTGACATTGTTCTACAAGACTTCGAGAAACAAACTATATTCGTGATCGAATTCTCGGCTCCGTCGGAATACAACATCACTGCAAAGGTGAAAGAAAAGGAGGAGAGGTATCAAGACCTTAAAAGAGAGCTGCAACGACTGTACCCCAAATATTCCGTACAAGTAATTGTCCTCGTGCTAGCTGCTCTCGGAGGTGCGAAACTGTCACTGGTTCGTAAGCTTAAAGCCATACTCGCGTGCCAAAAATATGCCAAGACACTTGCGAGATGGATGCAGAAAGCTGACATCCTTGTGTATATCGCGACCCCATTTTACGTGAAGAAGTTCTTCTTCTACGGACATAACGCGGCCATAAAAGTGTTTTCTTAACAGCTTTGTCGCTCATACAGTGTTGGCCGCGACCCTGCACACTCAAAGCCTGACATCGTTCTCCAAGACTTCGATAAACAAACTGTACTCATGATCGAATTCTCGGCTGCGGCCGACTTCAACATCATTGCCAAGGATTATGGTTTTCGGGGATGCCATTAAGTTTCTCTCGCTTCAAATTGACCTTGGCACATTTTCTATTCCAAACTCCATTCCAATCTCTCGAATGTATTTCTCGACAATCCCTTACGCTAGATCTAGTTGCACTTTATTTTTAGCATCAATCTTAAAATCATCCATGTGAAATACGCGAGTGACCTTATGCTTCCGATATCCGGATTTGTGGCAGAAGTACCCTTTGGAATTGCGAAATGCGAGAGATAGTGGCAATACTGTCTTCAGACGTCTATCACTTGGATAAAATTCTGTTTCATGTATAAATTGAATAACTAATAGGATATAACGTATCCTTGCGTAAAGCCCTGCCTAATATCGAACTACTCACTTTGCGATTTAACATTAGATATTAGTAGTCAATTCCATATATTTGCTTTTGTTGCTCAAGAGAGGGGTCGCGGTTTTGCCCTGAAACACACCTGTTTCAAAAGTGACTTTGCTAGCTGTCATACGATGTTTTCCAGATGAGATGTTAAATATGGTTTTCCAAAGCGGCCTGAATCTCTCTAAACACCTCACGATGTGTGGATGCACCTTTGAGCTTTCCAATAGACAGATGATAAGTCTATGGTAGGTTGAATCAAAATCTTTCTGTTAGTTAATTCAGGTAATCGATAGGCAGCGCTGGCAGGATGCTGTGTCTTTGCAGACACATCTTTTGATGAGCGGGTTCTCCCGACATCCTGCTACGCCTTTCTTTAAGCTACGTTGTTCTTGGCCTGTTATTCTCAGGATCAGACAAGTTGCCTATCTTCGGGAGAAGCACTGTCCGTCCATCCACCAACCATTTCAGAATAGGTTTTTCCGATTTCAGATATGAGGTGAAAATGCGAACCAGATGCTGATGGGTTGAAGGAAACTTTTCCTACCAGAATGTATAGACACCATTTGTTCTCAAGGTGGAATATGCCTCTTAAAACTTTTTGCATATCCTCGGTAGTGATAGATGGACATTCTTCCTCAGCTGTTATAAGGGCACTGCATAGTTATTTGAAGCTATTTATGTTCCTTGAGTTTTCTTCCAGTAGTTGCTGGGCTTCGTGGACTTCTCTTCAAATGTCTCGACCCCCTTTGATTTTAGCGGGTGGTCTTCAGTAACTGGAGGCTCTTGGAAGAGTCGAGACGGGTAAGAGAAAAACTGTTAATTTGCTTCAGACATCTCCTAGCGTCAGATAGTACCCGTATACTGTCAACAATATGATCCTTGATGGTCAGCAGCGTTGACTTGTAAAGTGTGTGATGAAGGATCCGCAGTTCGCGCGCGAATTGACGGACTCTGGCAGTTCAATTTCTGCCAGATGTTATATAGTCTTGCATACTACCTTGCCCAGGCTATTTTTGCGCTGAGTTGATGCATTCGTCTTTTGGTCTTATGATCAGCCGTTGGTTTTTTTTACGTTTTGCATCCCCCAAAGTTTTCACAGCATTATACACACTACAATTGATAGTTCAGAGGTCGAACTCTCCGAAAAAATCTCGACGAAGCTCCTTATCCATTTCAGCCTGATCTTTGGGCTTGAGAAAAACCTGGATGTTGATGTTTCTTTTGGTCCTCTTCATCTACTGGTAACAAATTCGAGAGCGCTGGGATTTCCTCGCACCGTAGAGCGTGCTGCGCGCCATATCACCTTCTCCTTCTGAGGCCAAACTGGTATCGCGAAGCATCGCTCTTCCTCTATTGGATGACTGCTCGCTATTGGTCTCAGTGTCGCTTCTCTTCCTCTGTTGCTGGCTTGTTCTGGCTGCTGTTGAGTAGGCGCTCCGCTTATATAACCCCTTTTCCGGAGTTCCTCGGCATGGTTTCGCAGACGTTCATGCAAAAATTCGAGAGGTTTGGGTGTTTTTCGCACCACAGAATATGCAGTCGCGCCGTATAACCTTCTTCTTTTTGGACCAAACTGGTATCGTAACCCTGCAGCATGTCGTCCCTAAGTTGGTCCGTACACGTTCGGTAGTTTTGAACCGCACTTACTACAACTGTGTTCAGTGTTTTCATTGTTGTTTCAGCCAACAGCTAGGGAAAAGGGTTTGTTCATCCTTGTAGAGAACCGAATGCAAGGATAAGGCTGTATACTCTGTGAGGTCGCCCGGTGTCCCAGATTCACCGTTTGAGACACCTCACCCAGGTGCCATTTAGTTTTCAGCACGTTTGGCGCCTCCGCTTGGGGTTATTCTTCGGGACCATCCATGGACAATTGTCCGCGACTGCTGAATGATTATTGTAAACAAATTCAGGAAAAACCCTCGGTACAGGAATCCTCTCTCCGCAACCTAAGGACGCGTTCGGTGGCTTCTTTATACCGGGCGACCTCTCAGAGTATGCAGCCTTATCCTTGCATGAGTGGGTCTACAAGGATGCACAAACCCTTTTTTCCTGGCTGCTCGTGGGAACAACAATGCTAACACCAAGCAAAGTTGTAGTGAGTACGGTTTAAAACAATAGAACGCGCAGGGCTCTCGGCCAAGAGTCTGACAACAATGCCGACTACCCTAGAGTTGGGGAAGCGAAGAGACAGATATACTGCGATGGACCGGCAGAATGTCAGTACTTTTGAGTGGGCCTCTGGATCATCCATTATAATGCATATAATGCAGAGAGAACGCAGAGAATGCAGAAAATGCTAGGCTAGACAGTACACGCCGCGTATTAAGTGTGTGATTGACAACGTAACATCGGGCATAAATTTCACTGCGATGTTCCGGCAGTATGCTCGCGAACTGCGGATCTGTTATCACATCCTCAAAAATTCAAAGCTGCTGTCCATGAGGCAACACATTGTGGACAGAATACGGATAATAGCTGACTATTCCCAGAACCTCCAGTTACTGTCGAATTTGAGGAGCTGTGCAGTGCCCTCATAACGCCTGAAGAAGAATGCCCACCTACAACCACCGAAAAGGTGAAAAGAGTATTAAAAGATATGAAAGACTATTCCGGTCCGAGACCAGATGGTATCAAGGCCTTCTGGCGCCAGAAATTCCCTTCAACCCACCAGCATCTGGCCCGCATTTTCACCTGGTATCTAAAGTCGGAAGGGCCTATTCCATAGTTGTTGATAGACGGACGCGCAGTGCTCCTGCCGAAGGTGGGCAACTTAGCTGACGCTGAGAAAGCACGCGAATAACTTACGAGAGATGTACGAACAACGTATCTCAAAGAAAGTCGTAGAAGGATGTCCGAAGAACCGGCTTATTGATAGATGTGTCGGCAAAGACGGAGCATCCTATCAGGGCTGTCTATCGATGGCCTGGTTTGACTACCGAGAGGAATACTGCGTGCTGTTGGCTCGTCGTGGGTCTGGTTAGCCCACACTTGTAGTCATTTACTACAAGAAACTATCCACCTACCCCGCCTACCCCGAAAGGGAAATGGCTTAATGGTATACATACTAGGGTGGGCCGAAAAAAAAAATTCTAATTTTTTTTCCTCAGATACCATGAAAATATTGTCAGAAATGACGAAAAAAGAATTCTGGTGAAGCTTGAGCTCTGAATATTAATATTAAGAGGTGGCGATTTGTGATTTTTGATTTCCCATTTAAATAACACAGGAATTTTTTTTTTTAATTTATCGATCTTTAATGCGTTTGAACGAATAATTGTCTAGTGAAAACAAAAACTTATTCTTGTAGACAATTTAACGATCTACAAAAAATGTCTGATATGATTTTTTGCTAAGTCGACTCATTCAAAAGTTATGGCAGATTGAAAATCAAATAAGTACTTTTTCATTAAACTTCCATCAGACTTTTGATCTCAAAGAGCTCAAAAGCATTGAACAACTTTATTTTTGAGCTCAAAGAGCTCAAAAACATCGCAACCAGCGGCTAAATTGCAAACTTTTAATGACTGAAATTAGCGGGAAGTTGCAGGGACCGTTTTCCAAATCATTTTTTTCAAGTCATTATTCAGGTAAAGTAAAGTTCAGATTTTTTTTTGAAAATTAAGTTTCATAAAATTGGGTTTTCTTACGATATTTTGTAAAAATGTTATTGTTTTACCAAAAACATTGGATTAGTTTTACGAAAAATAAGATATTTTATGTTTTTGAGCCATTATTTTATGATAGAATATAAAAAATTGTAAAAATTATCTTTTACGATTTAGAGTTGGAATTTAATCTCGAATAACTTTGAAAAGAGTCGACTTAGCAAAAAATTATATTCCACATTTTTCGTAGATCGTTAAATTCTCTACAAGAATAAGTTTTCGTTTTCACTAGACAATTATTCATTCAAACGCATTGAAAATCTAAAAAATTTTTTTTTAATTCCTGTGTTATTTAAATGGGAAATCAAAAATCACAAATCGTCACCCCTTAATATTAATGTTCAGAGCTCAAGCTTCACCGGAATTTTTTTTCGTCATTTCTGACAATATTTTCATGGTATCTAAGGAAAAAAAATTAAAAGTTTTTTTTTGGCCCACCCTAATACATACATACATACATTTCCACTATCTCTCGCACTAAGCTATTCCAAAGGGTGCTTCTGTGGCAAACCCAGATATCAAAAACCTAAGGTCACTCACGTATTTTATATGGATGATCTTAAGATCTATGCTAAAAATAAAAAGCAACTAGATTTAGCTCTAGGGATTGCAAAGAAATACATTCAAGAGATTGGAACGCTGGCCGTGTTGCTAGTACTCCATTCATTCGGAATGGTTCCATGGACGAACAAGGCTCAAGAAGTGTTATGCAGATAAACAATTTCTGTGCAAAGCAGCGGAGGTAGCTGCTGAAACAGTTGGCATTGACTTCAATATCAGACGTAACAAAATGCATCAAACATTATCCATCTCGGGTACTTATTCCTGATGTCGTGTGAACTAACGTTGGCTTTCCTAAAATCACCCAGATTGAAGTCAGACAAGAATGGTTTCATTTCGGCATGTCAAGACGGTGTCACCTCCACTATGGTATACCGTCAGCACATTTTGAGCCAAAACATTCTTGATGAAAGCTGCAGAGCGTGTCATTCACACAACGAGCATTTTGGAGACATACTCTCTTCTTG
Organism: Andricus quercusramuli; assembly: GCA_932178445.1. Lineage (NCBI taxonomy): Eukaryota > Metazoa > Arthropoda > Insecta > Hymenoptera > Cynipidae > Andricus > Andricus quercusramuli. The sequence goes on along the minus strand of CAKNXH010064323.1, from coordinate 74,557 downwards.
TCTAATTTATGCGGAAATAACGTTCATCCAAAGGTACAATGCGACACTAAGAGTGCTATATTACCACCTCCGTCACTCTTCGGCATCATTCCTAATACTGCTCGGCCAGAAAGTAACAGCAGATACAGTTACAGCAGACTGTAATCACCTATCTCGCGGTCGAGAGACGTGGTTGCATCTAAAATGTTACCATGATTTTGCCAGAATTGCCGGATTTTGCTTCCGGTGAAATACCGCGGTTGTCCGTATGGCAAACTTTTAACTGTGTGTTCCTAACTTCATGTATTTCTTTCACACAAGATGTAGAAAATTCTGTAGGCAGTTCTATTCTCTTCGTTTTTCCTGAAGGTTCCAAAACCTTAACTAACAGTAGCTTCTGCTTGGTCTATTTTCAGATATATCGAGCTTCCAGGCATTTTTCAATTACATCGACATGCGTGTTCTACTAGAAAACTTTTGCGTTTATCATGTAAACGCCCCCGGACAAGAAGAAGGTGCTCCCACGCTACCTGACGAGTAAGTAAATCACATTTTATTTTGACTCAAGAATTTAAATTAAACCTTAAAAATCTCCCATTTTTGTTCGCTACTGCCGTATAGTTTAAACTGGCTAATTACTTATTGTTAGCCTACATCTTAGTTAATTATTTAGGTCAACTAATTACAAATCATTGTTATACCCGAGTTTTGAGAAAACTAAGCATTGTTAGGCTTCACACATCTTATCGTAAAAAACTTTCCAAACTATGAGGGTCGTTTCAAAAGTAAGTTCCGATATTTTATTAATTGCCGGAAAAAGGTCGGGGAGGGAAAAGTTAGATTGAATTTTTATTGGGTCGTTTTTAGCTGTTTTCTCTTATCAGTGTCATTGTAACCATGGAGCTTCCCCTGACGAGTGTGTCCGATTTTGAAGTGCGATCTGTAATCAAATTTTTTGTCTCAAAAAGTGTTGACGTTCCCAATTCGATAAGGCGAGGATCGAGTCAGTTGAAGACTTGGATGAAGTTTATCAAAAATATCACTTAGGGTGTACCGAGCATCTTCATCCAAAAGTGCACGAACTGCAGCAACAGTGTCGTCCCCACGGGGGATGGTAGACCGCCCACTACGCGCATCGTTATGCACACTTGTTCGCCCTTCCAGGAAACTTTTTTTCCACCAGCGAATCATTTCGAAGCTCCAGACTCTTTCCACATACACTGAAGTAACCCTACGGTGAATTTCGGAAACACCAACACCTTCTGAGACTACAAATTTGATTACAGATCGCACTCCACAATCGGACACGCTAGTCAGGGGATGCTCCATGATTACAATGATACTGATAAGAGAAATCAGCAGATAACGACCTGATAAAAATTCATAATGTCCTGAGATACAAACGAAAATATCCCCGTCCAATTCTACTTTTCCCGACCTTTTCCGGCCAAATAATAAAATATGGGAACTTACTTTCGGGAAGATCCTCATATATATGTTGTCAATAACAACAAATTTTATATAATTTCTTGGCCGTAACTGAACAATTTCATTCTCTGATTGACAGAAATTTCTCTAATTTTCAAACAACTTTTGGAATTGTTTAGTAAAAATAGCAAGTATCAATCTTACGTAAAAATGGAGATACATATTTGTAGTTGTCAATTTGCTTGAAACATAAATGTTTATTTGAGAGAAATATTATTTCTAAGCAATCTTTTGCTTACATAATCGGCATTTCGTAGCTTACCGCAGCAAAAATGTTTTGCACCTGCAGAGGTCATAAAAAGGGACGATCTCTTGGAAACGCAGAAAGATGAATGCATGCATGAATGCACACCTGTGAACAATTGTGTAAAGAGTGCCAAAATTCTGGGACTTTCTTCATTTCGGGTGCACAGTTTAGGTCTACAAAGCGGGTTACTTATTGAAAATCAGCCTTGACTTTGAAAGCCAATAGCGCTGTCTAGAATATAGGAAAAAGTATATTTTTAAGCCGTTGGAATGCGGTTTGAATTCTACATTAAAGGAGACCCTCAAAAATCGGAGTTTTATTTTTGTCTCTCACACGTGATTATTCAATTTTCACAAGGCCAAAGTACCTGACCTAAAACTCATTCAACGCAGAATTTAATAAGATTTTCAACAGTTTAAAAAAAATATATTTCTATCTGTTCTCCAGACGGCGCTATCACGTTTCAAAGTCAATGCTAAATTTCAATTAGTCATCCGGCTAGTAGTCCGATACTATCCGTCAGTAGTGTATATGGAATAGGAAACTCCTAACGCATTGTTATTGCCGATGAATTCGTTCCATTATGATAAACTTGCTAGCTTCAGGAAATTGTTTTCAATGCTTCTCTAGAATTTAAGGGGTTCAATGCTTGCATGAGCACAACACCTCTTTCAGCTATATGTTGTAACTGTTTACAAATGTTACAGGGATAACGAAAATAATTTTCTACAACATAAGTAAATCTTCCTTCGGACAAATGTTTAATTAATAATTAGTTAATCCATGTTCCTTCTGTTGCTCTCCTTGCTATTTTATAAAATTGTTTAATTTTATGTAATTCGTAGAATTGTATAATTTTATGTACTCTATAAAATTGTATAATTTGATATAATTCATAAAATTTTATAAAATTGCGTTCACTTCATTTATGATGTTTTCTTATTCTGTGGTATGTCTTTAAAATTGAAAAAGTACATATTACCGTTAAATTTGTGTATGATATAATGTTTTGCCAGGAAAATTCAAGTATATTTATTTTTCAATCGCGGAGAATAATTCAATTAGAAACATATGCACTGAAATATGTTTGATTATTTTTGATTAGGTATTATTTAATTTAAGCATCGTTTAGTTCCCCGAATAAAACTGCTTTTCGCGCTGTTCTCTGGTACGTGTGCGCCGCTGTTCCCACATGTTAGCTTTTTCGTGTTTCGGATGTAACGCTTGATTTTAATCGTTAAAACACGAAACAGGTTAATAAGTAACTAAGATTTTTGTGTTTATATAATTTTTTAGTTCATGAAGATATGGAATATAATAATTTTTTAATATTATTAATAATGTGCATAACCTAATAAAAAAATGTAATTAGTAAAATATACTCAAAAACATTAAAATAGTGTTAGTTATGGTAGGAAGTTCAATTTTAGCGAATTACACTTTCGAATGAAGATCTATTAAAATATTTATGAAAAATAATAAGGAATGTTTTTCTACATGTAACATCAATAAAAAAATCTAACTGTCTTTGTAAAAACCTATTGTACTTAATGTCATTCTCGAAGGCCCTGATCTCGTCGATAGAAGCGCTTTACGAGAATTTGGCGCTAGAAAGCCTATACATACCTGGGCGTGCCACATAGTCACATTTAGGACGTAACATCTATAACGAATGCTCTCTGATGCAGATACAAACGTCTTATCCAACAGATTTGGTCCTCCAAACTGTCGGCGAGGAGCAAAATATGCGCAGCGAATATGCTTGCGGTCCCGGTAGTATTCTTTTCATTTGGAGTGGTTACATGGACGAAGGATAAGCTTAGATCTCTCGATATACTTGAGTTGTGTGCTCCGCAACTTTACATCTCACGCCGTCAAGGTGGTCTCGGAGCACTGAATCTCGAATGTCTTTATAACAGCATTATTGTGGGTATATCATACATAATCGCAAATTGGAAAGACCCTCTTATTAATATGGTCAGGAAACAGGAAGAAGTGGGCAAAGGTGCGTTTCCGTACAAAGCAGTGGAGGAGGCTGCTAGAACACTTTGTCTTGGCTTTAATATCAGGGGTGACCAAAGTGCATCAAACATTGTCCGTCTCAAATACTTACTCCGGAAGGTCTGAATCAAGAAAGCACAGCAAGAAGACTTACTCGAACCGCTCCTCCAACTCGACGGCATCTTCTACAGAAATGTGAAGGTTCAGTCGATGTCGTATGAGCTAACGATTCCTTTTCTCAGATCACACGGGTTGAAGTCGGGCACGAAGGATTTCACGTTGGCGTATCAAGATGGTGTCATACGAAATCTAGTTGTCACTCTTACGGAATCAGCCCTGATCCTGCTCCGCCAAATTCTTCTACTGTATGGAAAGGGAAGGATAACGAGTCAAAGAGTTACCAAAATGAATTTAATATTGATTCATTTGAAATCCCGTGATCTGGAACGTATAGTGATTGCTATTCCCTCCCAAAACCTAACTTCCGAAATCTGATAGGTCGCTAGGTTTTGTCCAGTAATGACTTTGTTTAGTTTTAATAAAGTCAAACCTATCAAACAAGTTAATTAATTTAATTAAATAACTAAATAACTTTCATTGATTGAATTTTTAACTGAATAGTAGTCGTGCAAACTCATATAGTTTTGACGTTTACTCTCGCTGTTCGCAGACAGCAAATTTAGTAAAGATTAATTGCTCTATACTAATTTCCCCAATTAATTGTTATGATAAATGATAGTAATTATTTTATATCATGCGTAGAAAACCGGATGAGCAGGACAGAATGCGTCCCGTTTGCAGTCTTCGATTGACTACATAACATCTGATAGGCCATTCACGGAAAGGGTCCGAATGTTCTCCTACGCACTGAGAATCTATCATTACACAATGAACAAATCAAAGCTGCTGACAATCAAGCATCACATTGTTGACAAAGTTCGGTAGTTATCTGCCGCAAGGAGGAGAATACAGAAGAGGGAAGGGCGGATCAGGGAGAATCAACAGTTTCTCGCTGACCCATCACGCCTCTTCAGCGATCTCCCTGTTTCTGTCAAAAATTCACTCAAGCCCGACGAGGTAGAGACTTATTGGCGAGAGTTATACAAGATCCCGAAAACACGGAAATTGATGGAAAACAATATCATCCGCTCCAAGCTCTGAGTTTATTTATTTCGATTGATTAAGGGTAGTCTATAAATAATGGACTCTCCGAAATTTGAATTTAAAGTCACTTAAAATAAACCCTATCCTTATTATTTATACGTTAAGTAGGAGTGGTTTCTCAAGCTTTTACGACACAAGCCTTCGTCAGAATCTTTATCGGCTGCTTGTTTGCACCTAGGTTCCATGATCCATACCATCTCGCTTTCGGAGTCTTCTTGTATGGTCGGTTTTTCTTCCGCGTCTGAGTCCTGAATCTCCACGTGTTCCCTATCTACGAGGCGTGTCCAGAAAGTAAGAATACTCAATTTTTGTAGACTTTAAACAAATTTATTCAAAGAAAAAAATTACATGATACCAACCTTGCAGGTGACATCCCTGCCGACACGATTATAATATGTAGATTGCCTCAGAAACGTCTGATCTTGATGCTTCGTGATCAGATCTGTTGGATGGCTGAGCCTTGACATCCACGTTGCCCAAACATCAACATTGGGTAAAGACCACCCTGCCTCACCCTTAACGGCGCGTGAAAGCAAGTTTCTAGGTCTGGGTTCACGGCCCATGCTAAGAAATGCCGGTTTACACCTCGTGGTACTGTGGACCGGACTATTATATGAGAACATAATGTCTGTAGTATGCAGATACCAGGCACGTTGATCTTGTTCCACGAATGAGACTATCGTGGCTTTAAGGACTCAGTTAATTCTTTTGACGAGATGTACCTGGGCATTATAGACTGGGCTGAACGTCTGATGTATAATATCCTGCTCACCTGTCTAATCTATTCGATTATTATTAACGTGTTTCGTACCGCGATCCGGCTGGAGGGATTCCGGTGTTCCCCATCTGCAAACGAATAAGTCTTTAAATGTCGCTTTGATATTAGCTACATAAGCCGCTCTCAGCAGTGCCACCTCCATCCACTTAGTAGATAGGTCTTGATGCACGAGCAGATATTCGTTACCTTGAACGAACTTATGTCCTTGAACATCTCCGGCCAATAATCCCGACTTTTCGCTTTATAATGAGTTTTCCCCGCAACCAAGTGACCTGACTCAGGGTACTGATGAACCTCATTTAGTACAGGACTTAGCTAATTTTTAGGCACGTCCTATTTCCATGCGTCTCAATCCTCTTCGATGGATTCTATGATGCCTGAGTAACCATGCTCCTCCTCTTCTTTGTAAAGTCTAGAATGTGCGTCTCGCAAGTAGTGTATCGCTCCTTTTCTATTCACTACTTCAAAGTCTTATTCTAGCAGGTCAAGTGACCATCGAGCCAATTCGCCTGTGGGATTACGAAAGTTTCAGAGCTATCATAGGCTGCTATAGTCGAAGGCACAGACTATTACTTGACCATCATGCTCCTGTGTGGCTATCATGTCTAAGCCACTAATAGTTCCGTCTGTCTGAATAGTGAAAGGCTTTCATAATCCCCAGGAATGACTCCTCTTGTTCTGCGCCCCATACAAATGCTTGATTTTTCTTAGTTAATTGTGTTAAGGGTTCGAACCGGTCTTCATCTAGTTGGTCGTAGATACTTCAGTATCTGTTTTACTTTATCCCAATCGACATTGAGACCATTTTTATTTACTACCAATCCCAGGAATGTATTGGTCAAGACTATCTCCCTACTTAATGAAGTTTGATTACGCCTTGTGTGAGTCCAGCGTGGAAACATATTATGCTGAATTTAATATATCGAAGATCTCTGTCATTATCTTTCCTGGCTGTTTTGAAAATGCATTGAGTTTCCACCGTTCCCCTTTCGAAAAGGTGGCAATTCGTTTGAATGTCTCAAAATTCACTTCATCTACTACCCCAAAAGAAATAATTTATGAGCGGCTTATCAGCCAACAAAATTTCTCTCTTGCGTAAGTGATAAGCCCAATTTCCTTCCGCAAGGCCCATGCCTAAAACACACAAGTCAGTCAAGCCTGGTATGGTTCGGACTGACATATCGCAAGTCACGCCTACCCCGAAAGGGAAATGGCGCCTCCGAATAGCCTCCTCTGTCAATGGCTGAATGGGACCTTACGTCCTTCGGATGTTTACTCCCCGAACTCTTCGTATTTGGAATATATGTGAACTTCAAAAAATGAATTCTTCTTCTCGGGGGGGGGGGGGGGGGCTGCATCTTCCACTCCATGGTGCTTAGGGTTCGCTCTGCATCAGCCCCCAAGAATGCTAACCTTTTGCAATTGAAGAACTCGTGTAGCCTTAAGAGGCGTTTAATATCTGTTTGCAGATGGGTATACGTCTCACTTATATGCTCCTGAAGTGTATCGAGCATTGGAAATCTTCGATTTAACCCCTGCATACAGATGACACAATTCGAAGTCAACTCATCTCTTCCTTTTAATCTCTTGACCACATGCTCATTGAGTTTCCATTGGTAATTTATATTACCAAATTGAACACGGAAAGCTACCTTGAAAATATCCCACAAATTGAACCTCCAACGGTCCATACTGAACCTCTCATATGGAAGATCCCCATTCTGAACTTTAGCCAGAAAACTCATGACGCTAATCTGTTTATCACCGGGATACCTGCAAGTCCATAAATGAGCATTTTTAGCCATTTTTGATCGTCTCGAACCGATTTTTTTTCTCTGAGATATCACACATTATTCATTTCAGTTCCACAATCCATTGTGGAACAATGCAAGGCGAAGAGAACCTGAATGGTCAGAGTGTCATATCTCGGAGAAAAAAAATTGGTTCGGGATGTTCATTAATGGAAATGGAATATAAAAAGGAGTACTAAACGATGGTGTTAGCAGTTTTTGGAAAAAAATTGCTGATCGAGTTATATTGCCTCAAATATGGCTAACAATAGCCATTTTTGCACTTACGGGTTAGGATATTTCAAAAACCTGACGCATAGGAGAAATTTGGAAAACGGATTCGGTTTTATGATACCAAAATCCTTCGGGGTCACATAGTCCGGTCTTTGGTTAGAAAAATGATGTCATTTTTGTCGGCCTGTGTTATTTATTCGGTTACCTCAACACAGTGAAGGGCAGAGTTGGTAAAAGAGCTTAATCGACTTTTTTATAGATGAAGTCTTTCAATATTTCTCTAATTATAGCTAACTTTCAATTCAGTGCCATCCAATTTAATTCTTGTTCCTCTCATTTCATGTTCGCGTGTTACTTTACTTACGACTGTATCGGATAGCTTTAAAAAAACTAAGTCAAATACTTTTCCTCGGCTTGAGAGAAAAAGTGCTCAAGTGGTCCGAGCTCTTTTCATTAGTAATTGCGTTACAAATGCTCTTAAAATGCTCTTGCTGTTGCGCAGCGTAGTAAGCAAATGACAAAATTTTAACTAATTAAAAAAAAGAGAAAGTGGAAGGAAATGATACGGCAAAGATACATGCGTTATATGAAAACTGACACCTCGCGGCGAAAGTATTGTCACCTGAAGTATGAGCAATGGTATTGGCTGTCTACAGCCAAAGTCAGTAAGTTTAGTCACACACTATACCTATGTCTTATAGTGTGCACTGCGATGTTGTCGATGAATCACAAGCTCACTTGATTCACTGGATCCCCATTCTCCTGCACCGACACTATAGGGGCAATATTTCTCAACTACCCCAACTTTAAAAGTCATGATCTTCGATTTTTTTCAATTCTGGGAATATGTTCACCGACCTAATAGTACTTAATCGACAAATTTATAGACCACAAAAACCACCCCTCTCCAAGTGATGGGGGTGACATTTTCAACCCCAACGCCTGCACGGGTATTTTCAAAAGCTTGTAACGTCCTTTCTATTTTAGCTTTTTAAATTTTTTATTAGGTTTTTCAAAAGGCTATTTCTTACTCTTTTATTATATTTTTTTAACTTTTAATTAATTTTAATTAATTAAATTATTTAATTATTTTTAATTAATTAATTAAATATGAATGATTCCTTACTATTATAGTTCGTCAGTTTACAATAATTATTGATTATTCATGAATATTCCATGAATAAGTGCCCAATTTAACCATTGTTAACATATAAACAGTGCATTTTCAAATGAATCAACTACAGATAAATTATTAATTAACGCCTGTCGTCAGTCTACGATCTGTAAAATCATAGTGTCCAGAGTCTATCACGTGGAGGTGGCAGTGGGATTTTAAACTCCTTTGGGGTGCTTAATTTAAGTGAGTCGGCTCACCTCTCACTATTCAGGGTGTTTGTTTTTTGTGAGTCCCCTCGCCTCTCACTATTCGCGGTGTTTGATTTTGATGAATCCTCTGGCTTCTAACTTCACAGTGTTTTTTAATTGGTTCGCCTTTTTTTCACCATTTTTCTTACCATGTTTCTTTTCTTTCGAAGTACTCTCCCTATTTAGGGTACGTTTAGGTTTAGGAAAAATGTCACTGTTCTCATCATGGGAAAATCGTTCAAAATTCAGCTGTCCCTTATCATTAGGGGTGAAAGCATGGTACTTGAGAGTACCTCCGGGTATTGTGACAGACTTACTGAACTGATCTGCTAATTCCAATGTCATTGCTGAATGATCATCTTTAGAACTGAAGAGTACAACTGTTCCCTTTAAATTTTCTCTGGCCCATTTATATAAATCACGAGCACTTAGAATCTGCTTATCTGCTAGACGCTGCAAGCTGACTTTTGACGCAAGTCGCTTTAAATTTCCTCCGATTCTATCGCATGAAACCAGTTGTACTCTTAAGTTCTAAAGATTAAATACAATATGAGAGAACAATATTTTTAGCGAACTAGAAAACTGGTTTTCCAATTCTCTTATGTCGGTTGAAACAGAATCTCCAGAAAAAGAATTCTTGTCTAGTGGTGACAAAATTTTCTTTTGGTAGTGAGGAATTCTCAGTCCGTGCTAAAAACTTTTCATCAGCTGTAGTCTGTTAAATAGATTTTGAGGCATTTCTCTTTCCGATGTCAAGAATCCCTTGCTATACATTTGCAAATGCAATTACATACAAACTGCTACAAAATGTAAAAACAACAATTGATGACCATAAAAAGTTAAGTTTTAACATTTCTAACATTGGACAAATTTAACTGATTTTGTTCCTTTTACTGAAAGAATAATTTTCTAATATTTCTTTGATATAAAAAAATGAATTTTTGTTTATAATTTACCTAATAAAAATGAATCATTGTTAATTAATATCAAACTTTCAAATATCAACACTTTTCACAAAATTACGCTGAATAAAGAATAAGTGACATGCTCACATATACTTCAGGTAAATTATTGACGAAAATAAAATTCAAATCTTGTCACAGAATTGTCACCATAAAGAGGGGCTCGGGGCGGCCCTGCACAAAAGGGTCTCGAAGCGTCGGAGGACTTGCGTGCCGTCGCCGGGCTAGCCAGTCTAGTTTTGTGCTCGGTTTTGACCGTTGATTCCGTTTCGCTACGTCCCAGAACGGTGTTTCTCGCATGTGCCAAAACAAGTCGTTTCTACTCTAGGAACGGGTCGTTCCATCTCCACAAAAGTGTCGTTCCACGGGAAGATCTTCAGCCGCCGGTTAACGTCTACCACCAGGATCACCCAATTCCAAGGAGCTATCCGACCTTCCCATCGCCCGACAGTTATCGCCACGAACTGCTAGACAGTTACAACGACTGTAAGTGGCAATAAATCTTAATCCTATTTCTTAACCACGAAGTGTTTCATTGTGCCTCTACACTTTTCTCGGCTCTCCACCTTCTAATTTCCCTCCTGGGTATTATTCCGAAATATCTGGCGCCCAAAATGTGGCATCAGGTATGGCAGGCAAGCCTACCAAGGAGGAAAATGAGATTTAGACGCCGAGAGAAAAGGGTGAACACATTAAAAGAAGGCCGGCTCGTAAATAACTAAGCATTTGTTGCCACTTACAAGTAGGAGATCATTAGTCCTTGGCGGTGAGCTGGCAACCAGAAGTGTGCCCGCGGGGGCTGCAGGGTGGTCCTGAGAAGGTCCGTTGAACGAAGGGTGGAGATTTTTTCTCCGGAGACGATCGGGTGACCGATTGAGAGTGACGGCGAACCGGTCAACGACAAGTCGAGAGTGATGACGAAGAGAGCTAGTGAATTACATACGGGGAAAAACGACACGGTAGCCAGAAGACAAACTCGGTCGACGGTGAGCCATCGGGTCCCCTCGGGAAATTTCGTCCTATCTCGTGTGTGGCTCGGCAAACTCTTTTTTGCAGGTTCGTACCAAATCCCATGCTATGATAACAATTGTTACAATCTACTGCAAACATCTTATAAATATCATAAATATTTTTTATTTGTATCGAAATGCAATTTTTTGTTGCAGCTGCAAGACTTTTTCATTATGGACAATATCTTTAGGAACCACTTAAGACCATTAATTGTAATGAGGTAAAAAATTGTAATGTTCCAAATACAAGTATTATTATTATGATTTTTTAAAACTTGTGCCCGGCTGAACTCGGTTTTTCGTCATCTGCTATGGACTAAGCCAAAGGTTGATGAAATGAGGATGTTATAAATTGATTGGTTACGATTATCGGAATATTTTGCGATGATGTTGTAGAAGGCAAAAAATTAGGAGCATGGTGTGATTTGGAGTTCATATTTTACCGCTGTTATCCTTACAGAGTGGCAGCGATCGTGAAAGGTGATAATGATCGCGTCTCCATAGATTTTCAATCGTCTACTTCCTGTTGGTCTATGAAGTTTCTTAAAAATACGACAGATATCTAATAATCCCGCCTTCTGAGCTACTGCGAGTACCCTACTGATTCCTAAATGTTCAAGATTTTTAGTGCATCTTGCGTACACATTGCCTGTGGCCGAAATCATAATATAATGAAAAGACGCATAATGCACTTTCTTCCGTATTGTCATTACATTATTTAAAAGACTCTCCATGATAATTTATGAGTTTTGGTGTTCCCCTCAGTTCCTCTCCTCTTCGTTTTGTGCCTGCCTGGAATGGGAAACCCTATATGTAATAATGCTACAGCCAACATAGTTGTCAATGTCATGAGAGAGAAGCTCAAGCCATACCGCAACGCCAACGCGATAACACCTTCCGCAGGATTACCTTATTATTATTATGAGAAAATGAGGAATCTTATTTTTCTCTCAGGATTACGATAGTTACAGCCCAATATGTAGAAGGTATTTTTGTTAAGAGTTGGATTTATGTTATGGTAAGCACGGGAATGAACCTGTATATATCATCAGTCACAGATTCCTTCTGAGTTGACCTTATTCACCCTACACACTGTCAATATCTCCTGCTTCAGCTTCGAATACTTCTGGATCCTTCTAGTGTATCGGATTCTAATGTTATTGTTCAGGAGAACGCTTGCGTCCATTATCCTTATATGTTAAGCACGTTTATCTAACTAGAGGATATCTGGAGGATTGTGTCTAACTAGGTGTTCAGTCAGAATAGTCCCGTCCCAGTAAGGGAGATGGTGTTCGTTTTCTAGTACTTTAAGTGGGCTACATATTTGTAGTAAGACTCAAATTTCTCTAGTAAACCAGTGTCCAGGTCAATTTGTTGATAAATGATCCCAGCAACATCATTATATCTACGCGTGTATTCTTGCGAGGCAAGCATCGTACAGCCGTTAATGATGTGACTGATGTTCTCATTGGGATCTCCACGAAGGCAGCATCTGTCGATCACTGCCGACATACTGAGGATGTGTTTTCTGTTGTTGTAATTTCTCGTCTTGATTACACTGTCCTGGATGACAATGAAAAATCTTAATGTCTCCGGAAAGAGTTCTCCCCGCCTTGACCAGAAGTTTGAAGCATGACCATCCAAGCAAGGAAGATCTATCGTTCGAGGGTGTTACTTGTGCTGCAAGAACAGAGGCAGTTCCTCGGTGTTTAAGCCACCAATTATTCAAAGAAGGTCTTTGTTGTCCCTAAATTTCGGCAGACCGTTTTTCACTGATGGTTCTTGATTCTCTTTTTGGCCTGCACACCATGCAGTAGTTGGCGGAATAAAATCTTCACCTCAGTTCTCGTCTGTTATATGACGCCTTCGTTGTTTTAGGTCGCCTTCAGTTACTGCCTCTATTTTAGGGAAATTTGCTAGAAATATTTCGCGAAACTCCATCCCATCAAGTGAATTGGTGGTTGCTTCCATCTTATGTTCAAACTCATGATGGATTTAAAAATGAACATTGAATAAAGAAGCGAGGAACTAAATTCTGTTGTGTTAAAAACTAAAAAGTTTCGTGAGTAGTAAAAATGGATCAACAAGCAGCAACTGGAGGACTTCCCACATCACCTGGTTGTCTAAGATGGTCAAATTCAAATAACACGGAAGGTCAAAATGATGGGCGATCAAGGCTTTCGGCAGCTATCACTAGACGTTTAGGTCAAAACGCAGCAACTCTCCAAAATATATCACAGAAGAATCAGTCCGAGACATTCCATTACAATGTTTTTCTAGACTTATCACATAATATGACGGACTTCACTGGACTGGAAGGATCGGCAGTAGCAAGAGCAGTTACATCGCTGGACTGAGCTTGTACCTATTGAAACAGCTAGAACGCACGTAACGAAAGCAGCAAGAAATGGTTATCTGTGTCGAATTGATACCACTAAAAATTGGACTCAATTCAGTCTGCAGTCCAAAGCAACTTTTACTATGGAAAAATCGTAAACTGAAAAGTGGAAGGCAATGGAACAACGATTACTGCGAACTGGAGAAAATATTCGAGAATATTTGTTTGATAAGAATCGACTCTCCAAAGTCTTAAGATTTAGTTTGACTAGAACTGCGACTCATCTGGTAGTACCTTAATAGTCTTCAAAATATTTTAATGTTAGAGGATCTGGGTAATTTGACAGCGATTTCGAAGGAGAGTATCCCGGGTAAAAAAATTTTTGTATGGGATTGATCTAGGGAAACATCTGGGTAATAGTACATAGGTGTTGTCTCTCAGATAATATGATGAATGTATGGTATATGAAACGATCCCATTCTTCATATCTATTAGAATTATGTATAGTGGATGTATAGACTGAATATAGCTGAAGTATAACAAGGTAAAGTCGAAGTATAGTAAGAGTATTGCTAAAGGATACCTTAGAAGTATATCTGAAGTATAGCTGAAGTATACACTGAAATAAACGATCACTTGTAGCAAATAAATTTTACTTTGCTGAAGTAAGTGGAAGTCCTGATTATTTTCAAAGAAATATTCATTCGAGGCAAATTCACTTTAAATGCAAAAAATTATTTCTTTCAACCAGACAAATGACAATCAGATTAAGTTAACATTGTTTCATTCTAAAATGCGACCTATTTGTCGAAGGGAGATATTTCTTTGAATCAAAGAAATATTAATTGAAGACAAAAATATACATTTTAAACAAAAAAAATGATTCATTGTTTCGAATGAATGTGCCATAAATGGGAATGAATATTTCTTTGAAATGAGGAAATGTGAATTGATTGAAAGAAATATATTTCAAAGTCAAGCAAATAATCTATAGGCTCAACAAACATTTTCCTCACAGGAAATTTTTGAATATTTGAAGCAAAAAAATATTCCACTAATTCAACAAAACATTTCTTTGGACTAAGCCGTGCGCGAGTGCAATAAAGTAGTACATATTTCCCTAAATGAACAATTTGATTCTTTCAGCGTAAATTATAATTAACATTGTTATTATTATACATATTTAATTAAAACAATTCACATAATTTTAAATCTTCATGAACCTGAAACAGAAAAATTCGATGAAAAATCCACCTATAGCAGGAGTCGAACTTCTTCAACAAAATATTTCTTCATTCTAAGGATGTATTCAATTGAAACAAGTTACGCCAAATAATTAAGTGTTTGATTTAATAAAAAATTGCTTCGTTAGAATAAATGTTTATTTTTAACGAATAATTTAGTTCTAGTAAACAAATTAAATATTTCCTTCAACTAAAGAAATGAATATTTATATGAACATTGGTATAAATGCATGAAATCCTTGTAATGAATAATTGTATTTTTAATTTAATCAATATTATTCTGAATTAAATCATATTTCTTTCATTTAAATAAACCAAAGGACTAGAATCAAGTGTCACTTCCCGCGACTTTTATAATAATAATATATAATTATAAACAATATATTATTATTACATAACATTCATATTCAATCGTTTATGACTATATAACATTTATATTCAATTGATTATAACTACATAACATTTATATTAACTAATAAAACAACAAGCTGAAATATCATATCCAATATCCAATTATTATTGTCAAAATCATATTATATACAAACCCGACATTGTTAAAATCATTCGTGAAGAACGGATTTGTAACGAACAAAGCAATGGACCAAGATGAGTTGTACGCATCAATTTTTCGCACAACAAACAGGCACACGCTAATCAAAAACACATAAATTAATCAACAAGGCAACCAGAAAAGCTAGCTGCATTTTGTTTCCCATACGCTTACAAAATGCTGGTACCTATAGCACTTACATAGCACAGTAAACGAAAATAAGCGATACACATAAAAATCTCGCCTATTCAACACAAGAAATGGGCACATAATAATCAAAGGACCATAAATTAATCAGCGAAGTAACTATGAGAACTAGCCACATCTTCAAATCCTATACACCTCCAAATGCTGGTACCTACAGCACATATACAGTACATTAAACTAAAATGAGCGGGCTACATAAATTTGCAGAACTAACACAGCCATAAAACACACATTAATTGAAGAGCTATAAATTAATCAGCAAGCCAACCTTATGAAAAGACCAGATTCTCAACCCCATACGTTTACAAAATGCTGGTACCTATACTACTCATCTACATGATTTAAGCATCTTGACCTACTTATGCCTATGCAAGGGACACCAGCATCTTCGATACAAAAGCAATAAATATCCCAATCAAGGTGACAGTTGTAGGAGGGTGAACCTCTGACAAAGAAGACATGCAAACCTTATGCCCCTCTACATAATAGAATATCTCAGCCTTTGTCACCTAGGAAGGGATACCATATATTTGGTAACTGCCCCATTCTCCATATTTGGGCACATTACGATTCCTCATCACTGATTGGCTATCCTATCAATTAACCCTTTGGACTAGGAAGGGATATAGTGCATCCTAGCTACTGCGACACTTTCCGTATATGGGCATACATAAAAATCTCGATGCCCATTGGATAATTAAATCCCTACCACTCATTTACATAATTAATCATCAACGATGATTGGAACCATGATGAATCCCTACTTCTAATACCACTCACCCCTACGGGAATCTTAGGAGGGATCTCATGAATAAATACAGCAGATTTGGAAGCAGGAACTCAGTTTAGGGACTTTAACGAGTCTGCACAGTTTTTAGAAGTTCAACCAGTCTACCTAGTTTAGACTCTCCACCATTAAAGAACCACACCCAGTACTACAATCAAAATTCGTAGAAACCCTAAAACTCCGGTCCCAAATACTCGGGCCGTCAAAATCTTCTTCAAATCTAACTTCTGTGCGGGAGCGTCGCATCGGAATACAATAAACCACCTGTAACAAAGAAACGAGGGAGGCCCAGATCCACTGACCTGGTCAGCGCAGCCTCCATTGTTGTATACTCACCCCCTACGGGTCCCACAAAGAGTTCCGGCCAGAGGGTACAACACATCAACCAGACATAAGTAAGTAGTAAATTATCTCGCTTTCTCGTTTTCCTTTCTCTTACTCTATCGTTTACTTAATTAGTCATCCCTGTTTAAGGTGGACTAAAACTAAACGACAAGAGGCAAGCCAAAACAAGAGTACTCCAGCAGCATTAATCTCAAATCAACCTTTTTGTACTTCATCTTAGTAAAATTGCTATTGTCCTAATAAACTTTAATTAATTTATATTCAAATCTTATTAATTTATTTCTGTAGACCGTAGTTATCCTCATCCCAGTTTTTTAATTTACATTAAAATCTAAAACGAGGAACCATCTTTATTTAATAAAATATAGGGTAAGTTATGTTGATTAAGACGTAACACAAGTATTCATAAATAGTTGATTCAAATGCGTCCGAATAAATTCAAAGAATCGAACTCATTGAATCAAGTAAATATTTCTTTGTCCGACTAATCAGATTTCAACCAATCTTTCTCTTTCAAACTCTTGAATCATGAAAATCATTTTCTTGAA
This sequence comes from Andricus quercusramuli, assembly GCA_932178445.1. Lineage (NCBI taxonomy): Eukaryota > Metazoa > Arthropoda > Insecta > Hymenoptera > Cynipidae > Andricus > Andricus quercusramuli. The sequence goes on along the minus strand of CAKNXH010064323.1, from coordinate 57,520 downwards.
TGTAAGAAATATTTATTTGAATCAAGAAAATATAGCCAAAGAATTCATTTCTTTATATCAACAACACATATGTGCAGAAGTATAAATAATGTATGCCTGAAGTATAGGGATGTATGGCTATAGTAGGTATAGTTCAATTATAGTTATAGAATAAAAATATGGTATGAAATAAGTACACGCGTTTTATTCCTGATAATGACATTGGAGATCTGAAATAGGTAAAATTAGAGAGCCAGAATCATGATTTTCGCAGCATGAAAGATATTTTTCGCAACTATTAAATTTAGCAGAACGGAAGAAATTCTTAATATTATTAAGAATATAACATTATGTTTTCATCTAAATTAGCTTGGGCCAAAAAAAACTTTTAATTTTTTGTTCCTTAGATACCATGAAAATATTGTCAGAAATGACGAAGAAAAAATTCTGGTGAAGCTTGAGCTCTGAATATTAATATTAAGAGGTGGCGATTTGTGATTTTTGATTTCCCATTTAAATAACACAGGAATTTTTTTAATTTTTTTTTAGATTTTTAATGCGTTTGAACGAATGATTGTCCAGTAAAAACAAAAACTCTTTCCTGTAGAGAATTTAACGATCTAAAAAAAATGTCTGATATGATTTTTTGCTAAGTCGACTCATTCAAAAGTTATGTTAGATTGAAAATTAAAAAAATAATTTTTTATTAAACTTCCATCAGACTTTTGATCTCAAAGAGCTCAAAAGCATTGAACAGCTTTATTTTTGAGCTCAGAGAGCTCAAAATAACACAAAAATTCAATTTTTGAGCTCGAAGAATTCAAAAACATCGCAACCAGCGGCTGAATTGCAAACTTTCAATGACTGAAATTAGCGGAAAGTTGCAGGGATGGCCTTTAGGTCAACCGTTTTCCATTTTTTTTTCAAGTCATTATTCAAGTAAAGTAAAGTTCAGATTTTTTTTTTAATTAAGTTTCATAAAATTGGTTTTTCTTACGATATTTTGGAAAAATGTTATTGTTTTACCAAAAGCATTCGATTAGTTTTACTAAAAAATAAGATATTTCATGTTTTTGAGCCATTATTTTGTGATAGAATATAAAAAATTGTGAAAATTATCTTTTACGATTCAGAGTTGGACTTTAACCTCAAATAACTTTTGAAAGAGTCGACTTAGCAAAAAATCATATCCGACATTTTTCGTAGTTCGTTAAATTCTCTACAAGAAGAAGTTTTCGTTTTTACTAGACAATTATTCGTTCAAACGCATTAAAAATCGAAAAAAATGCCAGCGTTATTTAAATGGGAAATCACAAATCACAAATCGTCACCTCTTAATATTAATATTAATAGCTCAAGCTTCACCAGAATTTTTTTTTCGTCATTTCTGACAATATTTTCATGGTATCTAAAGTGTTCAATGGTTTTGAGCTCTTTGAGATTAAAAGTCTGATGGAAGTTTAATAAAAAATTATTTTTTTAATTTTCAATCTGCCATAACTTTTGAATGAGTCGACTTAGCAAAAAATCATATCAGACATTTTTTTTAGATCGTTAAATTCTCTACAATAATGAGTTTTTGTTTTTACTGGACAATTATTCGTTCAAACGTATTAAAAATCTAAAAAAAAATTTAAAAAATTCCTGTGTTATTTAAATGGGAAATCAAAAATCACAAATCGCCACCTCTTAATATTAATATTCAGAGCTCAAGCTTCACCAGAATTTCGTTTTTGTCATTTCTGACAATATTTTCCTGGTGTCTAAGGAAAAAAAGTTAAAAGTTTTTTTTTGGCCCACCCTAATCTGAATAATAAATTAGTCAAATTTTCCATAATAATATCATTAATAATATTATATTGTTATTAATATTATTAATAATAATTTTGCCAAAATAATAAAATTGTTATGGTTAGGAATCAAAGATTACTGGATCTCTCACCCACATATATAAAAAATAATAATAAGAAGAATATCAGCTTCTAATTATATGCATCTTCTTGCTTCTCTTTCTTTATTACTTTATCTAAACTTTTTCATACTTTATCTATACTTTATATATATTTTATCCATACTTTATCTAGACTTTTGCTTTACTTTATCTAGACTTTTGCTATACTATTTCAATAGACTTTAAGTATGAATTCGTCTCAACATACAGTGATTCTAAGCCCACCCTCGTAGAAGAAAAAAATTTCGCATTTCCCTACCCAGTGAAGTGGAATCTTCTGGCGGTTCATGCTTAAGGACTCACATAATATTTGTAACAGAATTGTTACCACAACGCGGAACACGGCACGACCCTGCACGAAAAGGTTGCCGGGCCACACACGAGACGGAACGGAATCCCCCGAAGGGACCCGAAGTACCAAGCATAGCACAGCAGTTGCTCAGTCTCTGCTCGTTCGTTCGGTCGTTAAGCGTTTCCAGCTACGCCTCTACGCTCTTACGATGGTGACCCGATCGCCAGTGCCTTGCCACGACCTGGTCATATTCATCGCATCTGTAATTGGCAATAAAGTGTTTTTTTTTTATAAGAGGTCTTTCATTGTGTTAAACTTCTTCGGCTCTGCACTTTCCATTTTACCTCCTTGGCATGAGCCCTGTAATACAGTGCAGTAGATTTTAACCGCAGTGCACTAAATTTAACGGGTATATTGGCTGTGGCATTGCCACTGACAGGGTTTCCCATGCCAGACGGACAGAGAACGAAGAGGAAAGTGACTAACTTTAGGTCTGCTTTTTTTACATTCTCATCTAGAGAAGGCATTAGATTTGTGTAAAAGTTGATCCCCACCCGGTTGTTGTCAAATGTCCACGTTTTGAGACCCCCTGAACCCAAAAAACAGGTTTTTACGAATGTGTCTGTATGAATGTGTGTATGTGGGTGGTGATGTGTGTAGATTTTTAGTCTGTTAGCACGATAACTTTCGAAAGGATTGACAGATTGGATTGGGCTTTGGTATACTCTTCAAGTATCCTAAAATGAAGGTCAAGTTCGTTAGCCAGCTATTTTTGATAAAAATTCGAAAAGTGAGACCATTTTGAAAATTTTTGAGACCATTTTTTTCAAGATTTGAAAATTATATTTGCGGCTGTTCATAGTACTCGGAAATTCGAACAATTTTTTCTCATGACATTTTTCAATAAAATGAAAATTTTCAGAGTTACAGCATTTTCAATATCCAAAAGAAGAAACGAAAATTAATATTTTTAGCCGAAAAACGCACGATACGAAAAAAAAGTCATAAGAGAAAAAATGTTTTTTTTGCACGCCCTGCAAGATTATCATAACGACTTTTCGAATTTTCTTCAAAAATCGAAAATTCACATTTTTATTGCACAAAAAATAATTAAAAATCCAAAAATGCAATTTTACGGCCAAACTATGCAAGATGCGACGAATGATGATTGAACAAAGTTTGTGTTTAAAAAAAAGATCTACAAATTTGTTATTGAACACTTTTTGATAGGATGTGCAGTTTTTGTTTCATTCGTAAGAAATTACATTGACAGTGAAATACATTCTCATCAGAGAAGGTATTAGATTTGTGTAAAATTTGCCCC